>CM069443.1:2074202-2170664 GCA_035610835.1 Ophiura sarsii
CAACTGATGATGGATGATAATTATGATCAAATTAAAGTTTGTTGACAATTCTTTATTTTTGCTACAGGTCCCAATGCCTCTGTGATACTAAAGCAGTCACTGAAATCCAACAATAGAGCTCTGGCCAAAACACTCCAGTCTCTGAAGCAAGAGAACCGTCAAGCACAGGATATACTAACGTACATGCAGGCTGAACAACAACTTCTCACACAGACTATCTACAGGATGAAACAGAATGAAAAGCAAAATGAGGTAGGTGTAGTCTGGTGTTGTTAGTGGAAATACAGGATCAGTTAATTTGCTTTAGATTGCTTTGTTTTAATCACTTCTGCTGATTGTAATGCATACTAAGGTTGCTGAATGATCCGTCAGCGACGACCACATGCAACTGTCCTTACAGGTCGCGCTAGATCTGAATCGCTGCAGTTCACTTCAATCCAATCCATGTTTACAATAGACAATTATAACAAATATTAAGAAAATTAAAAAACAATTAATCAATTCCAAGTTATTAAGCCAGCAAACATACACAATAGTGATTCTCTTTTAAAAGTCTTTAGCTAAGCTAGTATATGCTGTTGGAAATTAAGGCTGTGAATGCACAGGTAGTTTCGTACCCGGGTACCCGAACCGTTTTTTGGGCGGGTACCCGAAAATATACACTAAATTGTTGGGGGTTTTTTGGGCTTTTTTCTTTCTTTCTTACTTGTACAAATTTGTCCCCAAAATGACACATAATAGAGGTCATTTGGGGGACAAATTTGTACTATAAAACCCAAAACTTTTTTCTTTTTCTTTTTACATTTTGGGTATTCGGGTACCAAATTTGGTACCCGGGTACCCAGAAAGCGGGCGGGTACCCGGGTATAAATCACAGCCTTAACTGTTGGTTAATAAAAGATATGCTATGTTGCATCTCATTTTAGGTGAAATAAAATACAAGTCAAGTGTTCTTGGATAGTGGGTAGTGTGTCCATCCATGAACATCAGATTTATTTTATCCTGTGATATTGATGTTGCGCATCTCTTACAAGAACACTTCTACTAGCTTGTTTTTTCTCAATATTTTGTTTGGGAGACAGATACATTTGCAAAATTGATTGCAATTGACAATTGATACCGAGATATAATACTCAAACTTTTTGTGTAAATAATACCCTTCACCCACTTTAGAACAAACCATCAATTGGAATAATAATAATAATATATAAGTAAATTTATATAGCGCCGAATGCAAATATGCCTCTGGGCACTTGACAACATTAAAAGACATAAAAATAGATAAATGAATATCAATAGATTCCATAGCGAATTAAAATACAGTGTTTAAAGAAATGACCAGCGCAGTAAGACTATATTTAAAAAAAAAATCATTTTTGTTTCAAAGCTCCCGCGCGCGTTAGTTAATTGGTGCGCGTTAGAAAGAAAAAAAATTTAAAAAAGAAGGGAAAAAAAAGAAATTTCAAAACAAACAAAAAATCCCAAAGTTTCACCTATTTTTCAGATTTCACTTTTACAAGGATTTCAATATTTTATATTTATAAAAAAACTTAAAAAAACCTTTAGGTTTTGAAAAACTGAAGAGCTTTGAGACAAAATATTTTTTTAATATAGCCTAATAAAATATACCAAATATTAAAATTAACACTCTGTCTTTTTCCACCATTTATTAGAAACGTCGCAAGGATATCCAAGCTGCCTTGAATGATGTGACAACCAGCCTTCTCAATGCAGGGAGCAAGTTAGCATATGCCATGGAATTAAACACAAGTTTTCCTACCAGAGAAAGCCATGTATCACGGGGATCATCAGATGATGATTCCGCTCTACAGTCATCTATGATTGTGTAAGACAATGTTATATGTTTCCATAGTTGTTTTCAGAATCCTTTACAAGTAAGTGGGTGGTCTGTGGATAATTAATTGCGCATGTCACCAAGGCTCAAGATAAGCGGGCGCTGGGCGATTTTTACCCCACGGTCCTCCTGCCATAGCGCCCGGTAATGCTGAAAAATAAACAACCGAGCGCTGATATTTTTTCCAAACCAGCGCCCGTTGATGATCTGTAAGCTTGCCCAAGACATCGAGTTTCGATTTGACAATACGATTTAATAAAAAGTTAGCTCCCAGAAGACTGAAAGTAGCTCCTGGTTCTCAATAAATTCCATGATCCGGGCGCTACTTTTAAAAGAAGTAGCTCCCGGTCAAAAAACCCTGTTATCTTGAGCCTTGCATGTCACCAATGACGCACCAGAGTTGTCGTCGCACAAAATTTAACAGACGCTGAAGTTATGTTCAAAACCTGTGAATCACTGTGATGACTACTAACATTGCTTTTACTTCCTGGATTTCATAATTTAAGTTTTCAATCAGCAGTTTTATCTCAGAAGCAAATCAATGTAATTGGATACTTTATGCTTAGACTGGTACAGGGTCTTAGCCAGAGTTCAGCAACTGCCCGGCCCCATTTATTAGAATAATGACCTTAAAACATAAATCAACCTGTTTGCAACCACTACATGTATGGGGTCACTAGGTTCAAATATGCCTTGATTTGTCAGTCTGAATTAGTTTCAAGTTCACTAAACTCTTACAATATCTGTTTTGTAGGATATCACATCTGTTAAATCCCTTAATTCTGCTCGTCCTGTGAGTAATCTGCCCGTCCAGATGACGGATAGACGGGTCTCTGGCTAAGACATTGACTAGTAATTTGCAACAGTGGATTGTGCTGTCATTTCTTATGGCTGCTTATGCACCTCTTCTATGTACAATGATGATAAAGTAGCCTGCTTACTCTTTGTATTGGCACGCAAGTCTTCATCCATTGTTTTATATTAGAAACCTTACAGATGTTTGATGAGGTGGAGCACTCCTGATAGAGTTGGGCAAATTTGTCTTGTAGCAGAGTAGCATTTAAAATGATATTAGTGCTATATAATAAAGGAAGTAGTTAATCAAAAGAAACCTCAGGTGGGGACTTCCTAATGTCTCTAACACTACTTCTACCCTTTCTATCCTACACTACAGGCAAAGTATATACCACACAAAATCAGAATTGCTGCCTGCACAACCCCTTGAGGTCGAAAGTGATTGTCGCTCAGCAGACTCTCTATCCCCAGTAGATCCTCCCATTCCTCCTGACCCTCTCCACGGAGATGCTCTACCACTGGCTGATTTATTTATAGATGAACCTGATTGCCATGGCAATGATCTATCAGTAGATGTAGATCCAGCCAAGGAATGTATTGATCCTAAGATGATGGAGGACCTTGATCTGGATTTTGATATACCACTGATGTTTACAGATGATAATCTCTCTGATGAGGACTTAAGAGGTAATGATTAGAGTATTGGTTTTCAGATTTTGATATACAACTGATAGTCTCTGATGAGGACTTAAGAGGTATTTTAATATGAAGTTGTATCTTGAAGCAATCAAACACAATGCCCAGAATTAATGTGTGAAAGATGCATCTTTACTGTAATTGACACCAACTTTACATTTGTACTGTAATACTAGGACTGGTGGGATGAAGTATAGTGCTATTGCAGGATAAGGCGACATAACAAAATACTATTCTATGGAAACGACCAATCCATTATTTGTTTTAATTTTTTTTACACAAATCTTTTTAAAATTTGTTGCAATTCATCCAAATGAAAAAACAAACAAAAAAGCCCGACCATCAGACCCTACCTGAGCAGAGAGGTCCGTTTGCCCGTAGAACAAAGTTGTTTTTCCCGTCACATAATGCATAATGTAATTTGTATCAATAGATGCTTGTACAATGTGGAATTCATTTTATGCAGTGATAAACACAAGCTTCACCATTGTCTATTTTTTGGTTAATACTGATACTTGCCGTTGGGCACGGTATTATTTTGTTTGTTTTGTATCTTTATTTTAATAATTGTTGCTTTTCATTATCATATCACATTTTATTGCATTTTATTTTGAACAGGAGCCTATCCTCCCAAACGCAAAACCAAAACCTCAAGAGCATCGGGTCTGTTAATGGAGACTACCTCCAATGTAACAAGGACAAGCAAGCGTTCCAGTTTCAACCATGCACCATCAGTCAACACACCAGCAGCAAACACACGCTCCAGAGGCACATTTGTTGTTGCGGAAAACATCACAGAGGATGCAGAGAGTGAAGCTGAAGACATGTTATCTACATCACCACAACCACTCAATCACACATCAGGAATCCTCAATCAGACTTTTGAGATAGATGATGAAAATCGGCCGAGTAGTAGAGGTGCAGAGTCCTCAGCGTTGTCTAGAAAGGAAAATGGAGTGAAAGATACAGGTGCGGTCGTTCAACAGGTAGTAGAAAAAACAACCCATGCAGTTGTTGATATGGTGCTCACAAATGTGAACAATTGCAAGGAGGTAGCAGCTATGAATGGGAATAAAGACGGGTCTTGTAAAAGTGGTCAAGTAGACAAGGGTAAACAAGAAGTCAAGTCAACAAAAAAGAAGAGTAAGTTACCATTGAAGAAAGCCAAGACCAAGGTATCACTGAAGAGGAGAGATCTTCAGGAGGTTTTTCAATCACCGAAATCACCACTCATGTCGCCAAATACACCCAGAAGTGGAAATGGTCTGTCGTTTAGATGCGTGCCATCCCCGGTCTTCGGTAAGGCTCCTAAGCGCAAACATGTCATATCAAAGCCTCATCATACCAGCAAGATGGATATATCGGTTACGTCAGTATTTGATATCTCCGATGGCGACACCTTTACAGAGGCAAAGTCTATATTATTTTCATCTAATTATGAACCGAAGATTGATGAGTGTGTTACACCTCCACAAAATGTGTGTAAAGTTAAATCTAGTTGTACAGAGAATCAGTCCAGACTTCATGGTCAGGATAAGCCAGTCAAAGCAGACACAGCCGTAGAGAGGAAAAGATCAAGCCAGACAAAAAGCAGAAAGAAGAATGCATCAAGTGATAAACGACAATCAAAGAGTGGAGACAAGCCTACATCTTCATTAGAAGATTTGCCACAAGACAAAACGAAGCGGATGCCTGACATTGATGAGAAGAATGATGCTGGCAACCCTCCTCAGGGAACGACAGAACTAAAGGAAACAAAGATAAGCCGCAAATCAAGAAAATCTAAATCTGTGAATGCAATGGTGGGGAAAAAGGTGATAGATAACAAAGTCACTGAGCAGAACGATGTTGATATGACAGAAGCTTGCCAAGAAAAAGAAAGCAATTACAAGGATTCTACACTTGATGATGCTGAGCAAGATGCTTCAATGTTCTTTATCACAAAACCGAAGATACATCGGGCATCCAAGAAAAGTATTGCAAACATATCAAGTACAAGCGGTTCTCAATCCCGGAAGGAAGAAATACCAGCCAACAGCCAGCAGGCTTTATCATCAGTGCAGACTGAAGAAGAGACCAAGCAGTCGACTGAAATGTCAACACAATCTGCGGTCACAGATGATCAGTCTGAACCACAGCTGCCAAGTCAAACTAATTTGCTTGAAGACGTTGAAATGTTTGGGGATAGCAAAGATCAAGATCAAACTGTGTCGAGGGACTGCGATCAACTGAGAACTAAAATAAGGAAATCCCGTAAGAGGTCATCTATACCGGTCTTAAAAAGCAAAGAGTGGAATGCAAAGTCTGAGGAGAACAATGAAAAAGATAATGAATTAGAAGATGATGCCGTCAATAATGTGAAAACCAGTGAAAACCTACCAGCAAGATCTGTGTCCTCAAGAAGGGGAAGTAGGGTCTCGACTAATGAAAGAGTGAGTGGCAGTCCAGTAGTAAGACAGAAAAAGAACGGGCGTAAACGTAGACTTCCGGTAGATACTGATGACTCTGATGATGGAGAAGAAGTCATTGCTGCAGCACAAAAGAAGAGGAGATCTTCTGCATCACAGGGAAGTAAAAGACAGAAGAGAACATCCCAAAAGTCAACAAGAGAGAGTCAAGAATCGGAGGTACATGGAAAAGGAGGTTTACAAGATTTGAAAGAAGTGGATGAAAACAATGACTTTGTAGAAACAAGTGAAGAAAAAACATCTGCACCCTTACAGAGGGTGATTGAAGTCTTGAAGGATGATGATGATGATGACAGTCCAGTGATTAAGAAAACAAAGAAAGGGCGTAAAGGAAGATTGCAGCTGGAAAGCGATGAATCAGATGTTGGAGATGAAGCCGTTGTACCAACACAGACGAGGAGGAGGTCTGCATCCATTGGAAACAATCAACGGAAGAAAACATCTCACAAGTCACTTAGAGAAGCTCAAGGGTCAGATGTACTTGGACAAGGATGTTTACAAGAATTGAAAGAAGTGGATGATAAAGTTGAATTGGAAGCAAGTAAAGACATCCATCCTGTATCCTCTGATAGGATTAGTGAAGTTGTAAAGGATGACAGAGTCAGTGGTAGTCCTGTAATCAGGAAGACAAAAAAAGGACGCAAAGGTAGATTGCAGGTGCATAGCGATGAATCGGCTGATGAAGAAACCGATGCACCCAAGCAGAGGAGGAGGAGATCTGTATCCAAGGGAGCCAAAAAGTCTCACAAGAAAGATGATATGTCAAAAATACAAGACATCATTGAGGAAATGCTCCCGATGAATGGTGACAATAAGGAGACGTCTCAAGGCAAAGGTACGGCCAGGAGGAGCAAGAATGCCAATAAAAAATCAAAGTCTAAGATGCAAGACAGACACACTGTGGAAGATGTTCCTGAAGAAGATGAAAAGTCAAAACATAAAAAAGGAAGCAGCAAAGAGAAAATGGCCAAAAAGAAATCAACAACAACTTTGCAAAAGGCTACCAAGGTAATTGATGATGAAGCAGAGATGCAAAACAAAGACTGTGTCATAACCAAACCGTTACCAGCCCGTATTAAGAAGAAATGTGATAGTAAGAACAAACAACACACAATGGTTTCATTTGAGGACTCACAGGAGGCCATGACAACAGATGTCCAGGAGAGTGAACCCCCACAGAATGACTTGAAGATGAACGCTGAGGAGGATAAACAGCAGGTAGATATGGCAGGACGAGGAAGCAGACCAAGTCGTAGAGCAACAAGTACCGTTAGCTACCGTGAACCATCATTGGGCAGGTCAGTACATCTCACACATTAATCAATTTAATAATATTATTCACATAAAAATACTGCAGATTTTTCTTAAACATGGCTATACCTCACAGTTTCCCATATAAACTCCTCAAAACAGTTCAGATATTTTTTTCAATCGCCATTTTTTTGTATTTTGTGAATGTTCATTTTGTGTAACATATTGATGGAAAGCTGATGTGTATCGATACATTTGCAGCAGTCACTTGTTTAAGTGCTCAGCCACAACATGCTTGAGAATGTTGGGAGATCACAATCTAAATGTGCCATAATCACCACTATTTTGTGCTATAATCAAAACAAAGAATTCTCGATCAAATCGTATACGATTCCTCAGTGTCCCAGCGTCTGGGGCATACTGTGCGTGAGCGCGTCAATCGCGACGGCAAGGGCGCAGTAAAACCGGAAGGTGTGACGTTCTTGTAAACAAAAGGTAATTGACCAATCGCGGCCCTAATCAACAAGACCCCACGCTGCGTGATTGGACAATTTGTAAGTAGGCCTACGCCGCCCGAACGCGTTGTGGCATGGTTGTCAAGGGCTCATCACACTGCGTTCAGAATTCGGATGAACGCTGGCGTGACTGGAATAAATGTTTTGATCGAGAATTCTTTGTTTTGATTATAACAAGTGACTGTTTGTTCAATGAAGTGTGACTTCTATTGACAGAGTTGTTCTTTTGAGCATGATTTTGGCGCATTCAAATTGAGACCTCCCCACATTTTGAAACAAGTGGTCGAGTGCTAAAATAAGTGATTGCTGCAATCGTGGTATCATTGGAAAGATGAACACATCAATCTTTCCATTGGTATGCAACACAATATAAACATATCCCAAAATATAGTTGATAAAAGAAAATGTGTTGAGAGGTTTAGATGCCATCATATAACCGTTTGGATTACAATACAAAATCTGAACACTTTCCATGTTGCTGTTAGTTTTGCCAAATACAAATCAGATTTGTCAGAACCTTTCCCAATTTTCAAAGTCTTATCTCAAGAATTACTGAACCAATACTATAGTTTGATCAGTTCCAAATTTGCTCGCGGAGAGATAAAAACTGAATATTTCTCGCCAATTCTTGAGGGTGAAAAACTAAAATGATGGTCACATTTTTACTATTGCAATATTTTAGGCAGTGAAACAATGCAATTTCCTATATTTGTCAATCTTTAGACAGGCTACAATCAAAAAGTAATACAGTAGTTACAGCGGAGCCATAAACAGTTGTGTGGGCCTAGCCTTCTGTTAACATGATGGATTGTGTCACAAATTTAGAATTTATGTTAACAAAAACAAGGTTTCGCTGCATTTTGCGGCTGTTTTCAGATGCATTTACACCCAGTTTTGAAAAGTGTACACAAAAGAATAATGATCCTGTTTAGTAGTAAACCTTTGATTTACGATTGTTTTATCTTCATCTTTTACAGCAAATTGAGGCGAGGTGATCCTCATACGTCCAAAATGTATCTTACAAGCGCAGATATTTACAAGAATAATGAGAAAAAGATTATTAAGAAGAAAATGGTAAGTTAAATGTATAGTGCCAATGCTTTGGACAAAATTCATAAAAACGTTGCACCCAAATCTTGTTTATTTTAAATCCACAGGTCCACTCTTACCAAATCCTTTGGAAATATCTCAAGGTTGAGATTGTCTCATCTTAACTCTATTTTTCACCTGTCATCAAATGAACAGGTATAAGCTAGTTCACTTTGGGTAGACTAGTCAAAGTGGACCTACAGGGTGAGTCAAAAAAAAGTTTACTCAACTTCAGCGATTATTTTAGAAAAAAGTTTTCGTTTGTTTTCAAAACAATGTACTACGGTATAAAGACAAATCAATTAGCTTTAATATGAATTTTATCTGGTTTAGATTGGTTGAGGGAAACTTATTTTACACTGTTTTGAATAAAAGTGACCAATTTAACGTCCGAACACGCTTCCAGATGTTGACCATTATATTTCATAAGATGCGACCAATAAAAAATTACAATACCGACAGCGAAAGGATCAATTCCTTTGTTATGAAATGATTAAAGTGTGGTAATTGTGTCATAAATAGGCCTTAAAGCTGTCTATTGTTTTAATCTATTAGGAGACAATTTTGAACAAGTTTATTGTCTACTTAATTCTTTTAATAAACAAGATGTGTAAT
The DNA here is from genome assembly GCA_035610835.1 of Ophiura sarsii. Classification (NCBI taxonomy): domain Eukaryota; kingdom Metazoa; phylum Echinodermata; class Ophiuroidea; order Amphilepidida; family Ophiuridae; genus Ophiura; species Ophiura sarsii. The sequence continues at coordinate 2,083,487 of CM069443.1, forward strand.
GCTATACATCATAATCCTAGTAAACATTATTAAGCTCGTTAAGCTTGAAATTAAAAACCGTGTTTTTGGTGAAAAAACAGCTCCTGTACAGAAATAGTCATATTTACTTAACGGTATCATCAAATAGCATGATTTTATTCCAGATGGTAGCAAAGAAATGGCGGAATCATTTAAAGTTTTGTTTGCCTTGATTTTGTGGTCAGAAATATTTTTTTAGATTTTTTCAATTAGGGTAAACTTTTTTTTGACTCACCCTGTATGCCTTTAAACTTATGAACACACAGATGACCGCAATCAACATTGAGAGTAATTTGGGTTCCATTTTCAAGAGGGCAAAAGCGACTAACTCATCAGTATTTATGCTCAACCATATAATTATTACACTTAATGTGAATATTGGCTATGCTATTACCAATACTGTTTCTGATCATCTACTTGTCATGAGTATGTCCAAAATCACCAGGCAATTAATCTGTATGTATCTTTGATACCATCTTCGGTTATAGGTGGAGACGAGGAAACCGCTGGGTGATGTTGAGAACACTATTGATAGTGAAGCAGCTGTACATTGATGACCCAAGGATGACATTGATGATGTCCACGAATCAACAATCTGAAGGTGTATGGTAGATACACCACACACATATTATTGTACAGTACAACCTCTATTATCCGGACATGATGGGACCAAGCAATGGCTGAATGGATAAGTGAAAAATCTGGATAAGTGAACAATCTGGACAAGCGAATTATGTGTAATTCCGCATTGACTGGGGAAGTGCTAAAATTGGGACAATAGAAGAGTACAGAATAAGGGGTTATATCAGTGGCATATGTATTATTTAACCACTAAACAGCACTACCAACATCAAAAAATGGCCTTCAAATGCTTCAAAGTATGAAAATAAAGTGATTATAGGCTGTAAAAAACACACTTTCTTTTGGGTCATTCATAAATAATTTATCCAGATAAAAGAGGTTGGAATGTACATACCTTATTCAAATTTAAACTCTAACCAGCAACAACATTCTTGAGCCTAATTGTGAGATAGGCTTTTACGACGGGTATTCATAATATAAGTTTAAAGTTTAACAGGTTCGCCGTCGGACAAGTTTTTAATCTGTCAAGCTTTCGTCAGGATTAGCTCTGACTTCTTCAGGACCAAATTATTATAATATTAAACAAAACATAGAGATTGCCACTTCTCTTGTTATCATCATTTGGGCTGCCCCTTGCCCGATGATTTGAGAGTAGGTGCCCTTTCCTACTTGTGAAAGAGCCTATTGTATATGTGACAAATCACAAAGAGCCTATTGTATATGTGACAAATCACAAAGAGGGACATGTTATCAACAAACACTGTTTGCGAAGTATAAACATAAATTGTAGGAAATCTTGTTTGTTCCTCAAATCATATTTTGTGATTCAAAAAGGTAAATGTCTTTCGAAAAGACAAATTAAAAGGTACCATATACTTATCAACTGATTGGAGTCTAACCTCTAACAAGCCTTTTCAGAGGTAAGACTCCACTGAACTATAAATCAGTTGATAAGTTAAAATTGTTAGGATGAATTTGAATATCTAAAGCACGGCCAGACCAATATCAGTTGCTGTACTGCTAATTCTGTTGCAACATAGAATAAATCTGTAAATTGTATAACAAGTTGTAGAATTGTGAAGCATTCTCATCCTGTATGGGCTTCAAGGCCAAGGAAAAAAAGATCTGTCTCACATACCCTGCGCGCATAAGTGTGTGGAGTCAAAAAGAAAATCGCATATCGCATAGCTATTTTCATTCATTCATTCATACATCATTCATAACTGGTTTATTAAAATTGATATAGCAGTACAAATACTGAATTGCATCAAATTTTGCAAAGAAATACACACAATAAAAATACATTATAGTTATGATATAAAAGACCATTAGATTATAAAATATTGCCCATAGAATTAAAACATCAACAATTGAAAACCCCTAGCCCGCACACATCAAACAGTCGCGCATACTACACTCAAACTTCAATACTACACTTAACGAAACACAACAACAACAATCAGTACACTTACACCCACTATGAACTCATAGACACAAACCGGGCAAGCCCCCTCCCCCCCCCCCCTTGGAAAATTGCACCATATCATATGCTGCACTATGGGGCTATTAAAAGCAGCATGAGTTATAAAATATTATTATACAATCCCCAAATTTCATTTTATTTCCTAAATGTATGCGAGACAGACCTCATTTTTGTGCCTTATGTGACATCACCGGAAAAAGGGTATGTGTAAAAGAAAAGTGATGAAATATTATGAGAGCCTTGATAGATAATAGTTGATGTGGGATTTTTATCAAATTTTTACTTTGACAAGAGGATTTCTTAACCTACACCTGCATGTCTTAATTGGGAAATTTCATGTTCTCTGGCCTATGGAATAAGCTGTGAAATATTATGCGTTTATTTTGATGGGCCAGCAAACATGACATTCCCCTTAATTTTGTTGTATAAATACATTTAAAGTGTGAAAGGTGTACATGTAAAATGTAACTAGGGGTCTTTAAGAATACAGCTTTTTGCAGTGTGATTGATGTGACTGAATAACAGTCCTCTATTTTTAAAAAGAATATCCTTCAGAGCTAAAAATTGAAATTGTCCACACTCCACAATAGTTGGAAATTGTATAATTGTGAGATCAAATTTATTTTAACCTTGTCCAAAAAAATGAAACAATACTGAAATAAAGCTTATCATTATAAATAGCCTGATTGTCATGTGAATGTTTATATTCCAATGGATTATACCCATACTTCAGTTTAAAATTTGAATACTGTAAACCCTTAATTTCGCGAGGGATTTAATTTCACGAATTTCGCGAAATTAAATTTACCGGCGAAACTGACAATTTTGCATTGAAAGTAACATGTAACATTTCCAGATTCGCAAAATTAAATGCAGTTATTTTAAATTCACGAAATAAAGAATCTGCAAAATCATAGTGTTTTACAGTATACATTTTCTTTCCATTCCAATTTACTGGGTAATACGTACGTACCTATTGGTCATCATTACAATATGCTGTTGTACAAATCAGCAGTGAAATAAGAGCATTTAAGTGACATTTGGGTTATAAAAATAATAGGAACGATAAATCATTGGTTGTAAGGCGTTACTTTCAATCAAAATGGTCAATAAAGGTCCGTTCAAACTCCTGTCGTTGTGCATCGCCCGACGTCGACAGATATCGACATCTGACGCACAAGTTGAAACAATGTCAACTTTCATCCGGCGACGTCGGCCGATGCGCAATGACGTGAGTATGAACGGACCTTAACGCGTACATGTATAAAAATAGTAAACCAGGGCTTTGAGAATCTGTTCAGATTCTTCCAAAGGATTCTGTGAGTATCTGTGGATTTTCCTTTTTTCAAATAGTGTATGTTACACAGATTATCTTTTAAAGGTAGATGACCCGATTTTCAACTTGATGTTTTCTATTTTACATGAAAGGTCATCCTTATAATTGTTGCATTCCAAAGTTTGAGTTGCATAACTCCAATGGTTCTATTTTTAGAAGCACAAGGTCAAAAGACATGTGCCCATTGAGTAGTACACAGAATGGTTGGTGGTTAGCCACCTTTGGCAGTAATTCACCACATAATAGCCTATAATTTCCAAATTAAACATTTCTGGCCCCTAATATTTTACAGACATAATGAGAAAAATATGGGGATTCTTCTGATACCAAAATATCTTGATGTGAAAAAAAATCATAGCCCCAAAAAGTGATCGGGTCATATACCTTTAAGAATCCACTTGGATTCTACAGTTCTACTACTGGCAATAATCTTGTGACAATAGATTCTCTGATTCTCATAGAATTTTTGACCTTGATAAGTGATTTTATTTGTAGGGCATACTGTAAAAGGGCTAATTTTTCGCACAATTATTTTTTTGCGGTTTGCAGATTTTCAACTGTTTTTCATGTTTTTTAATTTGTGATTTGTAGTTTTATCACACAGACCTATACGCAAAAAAAATATATGTGTGTGTTATTATTTTCGCGGCAGTTGGTTCAAGAGCGAAAATAAATGTAGCGTGAACATTTCTACTTTACAGTATATTATTCCGTTTTAGTGTTATGGCAAATGTACTATTATAGTATATAATCAGTTCCAAATTGGCAAGAATTGTGAGGCTTGTATTTGTCTGTGTGCAAAAAGAATCCATGTCGTTGCGCATATTTATTGGTGTAGTGTGCATTTGCGCATTGTAAGCAATTATATTATTAGCCTCACAATTTTCGCCAATTTGGACCTAATTAAGCTATAAAGATTTGGGACATAATATAATGTGGTAAATTTTCATATCATATTTTTGGCATTGGTGGAGTAATTGGGCCACATATTTTAGCAAAAAAGAGATGTAACATTATGTTGACATGAGCTTGAATTTGCATCTATTCGCGCATATGGTATTAGGGCCATAAGGCTGCTCTTGGTAAGGTTAAGTTTTTACTATGCACCTTGCAATAGTGGACTATCACAAAAAACTTTTCCACCTGGTTTTCAGTTCACAATAACCAAATACAATGTGTACAAAACATGGATTAGAGATAATGCAACCATGCAAAGACATTAGTGAAATGCATTGTGTAAGTTATTTGTGTCATACTCCTTTATTTTTATGCATTTACAACGACTAACTTAGCATCTAATAGTCAGCGACTATTAGGTAGCGACTGGTCGACTAGGAAACAATATTTTGTATTGCAACCCTAATGTATATAACACATGGCAGCTAGGATTTTCATGTATGTTTAGTGCAAAATGACCACATCTGCTGCAATAGCTGCTCTGAATTTTTGATTTAGTTACCAATTTATAGTAATAATTGAACGAACAAATGTTGTAAGCACAAGCCTAGGATGATCGCACCAGAAATTATCACGCTTATGGTTGTGCGCGCTTCACGCACTGTACGCAATACCCTGCTTCAGTGTGTTTGCTCAATTATAAAGCCGACTATGGTCACTAATTGCTCAACATAGACATTTATATCATCTCTGACAGCTATTGTTGCACTTAACTTTTGTATTGTACATAAGGTTTAGTAATTGTATAAAATCTGTAAATATATTTATAGAATCTTGTAACAATGAAATCTTAACATGTAAAAACAAAACAACTATTAGTGATTGAATGGACTTTCATTTATGGATTGAGTGAGAAGTAGATTGTCAAAAATATTGATCCTGTGTGTATGTAATAGACATTTAAACCTCTTAAGTTATCAGTGATTGAATACCCAAAATTGGTCTGAGACTCCTTTGACCAGGAACTATGTTTTACTCTTTTGACTAAGGGCGCGTTCCCACTGTGGCTGTTTGATACCAGGACGTGGACTCGATGCTACATCGAGTCTACTTCCAAGCCTAGTGGGAACGTGCAATAAGGGGGTTCGACCCTACATCCACGATGTAGGGTCGAATCCTACTCAAAGAGGTAGTCTCGCACCTATGACGTGGTATCAAAATCGCTAGTGAGAACGCGTTTTACTTATTGTATGTGGACTCGTACCACTTGTTCCACATGCTGCGTTGCATCAGATTGCGCCGCCGTCAGTCGCGCGCTTCAAATTGCAATTTCACGCGGCCAAAATGTCATGCACACGTGGTGTTTACGCAGAAAGTACACACAGCGCACTCTCTTAAACTTGTAAACAATTAACATCCGGGTAAGTGGACTCGATACCACATCGGTATTTTGATTTATTTTATCGCACAATGAGAATGCAACATCAATGTTATGCATTGACTCGCACCTAGGTGTGAATCCACATTCGCACAGTGAGAACACGCCCTTAGATAGCTCCTGGTCCTATACTTTACTGTGCAAATTTGGAAAACACCAGGAGCCAAAACAAGGCAACCATTGGGGAAAAATCTCCCAGATGCCCCGCTTATTTGAAGGCTTGAATCTGGCTCAGAAACTATGTTTATTTCCAGTGGCATACACATGTATTGTATTTATGCAAATTAAACAGCATTAACAATTGTGCATTATTATTGCACAACTGATACAGGTCTCTTACACAACTATGGTCAGTGCTATATGCTCACACCAGATTCTTCAAAGTATGCTCAGACTGGCAATGGATGCTGATTAACATTGCAGGGCTTGTGCCCTTGTTCCCGTTTGCATAAATTAAAAAAGGCAACAGCGCCATTTTACGATGATCACCGGAATTAATAGACTTGCATCAAGTCCATAGGACACAAATAATGACGGTATGGTGTAAAGTGAGAGAATGAATTCAAATACCTAAAATAAATAATGAAACGTTAAGTATCATATATTTCAGGCTTGTAAAAACTGTCCAGCACATACATTTTATCATAACTTTCAAAACCGGACAATTTTGGGGGAATTTTTCCAACAAATCTGTGTAAACTTCAATTAAGTCTTGAACTACAGCAGATGACACAAACAGCGCCGGCAATAATGTGACAATCATCAAAGTTAAACAAAAGTAGCTTCAGATCAGCAAGTTGAGTCACATACCCCTGCCCTAATTACCATTCCTGTTAACATTACCCCCAGAAAAGATAGGTTTTGACCAATTGACATTTGAAAAGGGAAAATAATGACAATGAAACAACTTTATTAAAGGTTGTCGATAATATTACTATTTTAATTTTTATTTGACACTAACTCTTACACTCTGTGTTATACAAGCATTTACAGATAAATTACAACATTAGAAAATAAAGAATACATTGGAACAAAGTGGATACAGTCAATCAGAAAACACCTTGCCTTTGTTTTTTAAATGTATAGAATTCTCTCTGGATTTGTCTTTCAGAGAAGAAAATCCAGAGAAATTATTTTATTTCTGTTTAATTTACACTCCACATTGAAGAGCTTGCTTGGTTGTGAAACATCACAATATAATAAATAAGTTTGTCTAAGAAGACCGTGCGCGCGTAGCTTTTAAAATTTGCATTTTACCACATACCATCATACCATCGTTTTAAGGGCAGTGTCAACCCGGCACTTGTTTCAAAAATTGAATTTCATATTTCTCTATTATTTAATACTTTTATATGTATTCTATCATTACCATCATAAGTTACTAATCGGAAACGATTATTTCCCGTTCTTTTGGGTGATTTTAAATTGTTGTTTTGGTAAATTTGAGTCAGGAAAAGGCGCATGGTTATTTGGCGGGAATTTAAGCGGAATTCCGCGCTTTCAAATGCTGCGACAGCTGTTCGATCATTGCGTCGCGCGCTGAAACTTCCCGCGCGTAATACTAGACGCGCCGCTTAATATCCGCGATGTAGACGCGAAAAACAAAAGAGCGCAAAACAATGTCTAAAAATGTAAACAAAGGCCAATCTTACGATCATTTAAATTTCAGTTTTCTTCCAATTTCTTAACATTGTGACAATATAAATTGAATCTGATAGTTTATAATGATTGTTCATAATAGTATACTCGCTTTTTAGGTCACACGCCCCTGTATTCTGTGAACATTTAGCTTTAAATGGTGGAAAATGTCAATATTTTTACTAAATCGATGTTTACTAGTTCAAATTTCAAAGTTCAAATTTGAAGGAATTTTACGAATTTTCAGACAACATAACTAAAAATATATCAAACTATCAGGTAAGCTTTTACTACCATTGTGTAGAGGACTTTCAGCGCTAGGAGGCAAATTTTTATTTTTTCGATTATGGATTTTAAACTCGAGATATGCATCCATTTCTAGCAAAATGTATGCAAAAAAACATGACTTTTACACTTTTCCGATGTTTTTAGCAATATTTCCAAAACCAAGCCTTATTTTGGTAAAAGAAAAAATTGCCTCCTAGACAAAATTGTCTTGTTTACAAAAATGTATATTAGAACAAATTACCATTTTTTATTTTTTAGTTATGCTGTCTGAAAAATTTGGGGTAAAAAAATCTCTTTTTGGTTCATTTCTCAAAATTTAGTTTATTTAGTATCACATTGATATCACCATCGGATTCCTTATCAAATTTCCTTTGTAAAAATGTATACTTTTATGTACTTTTATTCAATATTCTCAAACTTAGAAGCAAAAGTTGATCATCAAAATATTAGGGTTGACACTTCCCTTAAAAGGTTCAAGAAGAAAAAAAGTTATGAGCCAAGTTGTGACTGTATGGAATGTTTTTTCCCAATATTAAAACAGTATTTAAACTCAAGAAAAACAACCGACTCCAGTGATTTATTGGACTATGCTTCTTCAAATTTTAATTTCACATTGTGAAGTACCATATCAGCTTCATTTTCCTGCTGGACAGAGCCCGTCTCATTTAAAAAAAATTAAATACCGCATTTCGCATAGCATTTTTTACCAAGAAAATTTAAAAATTGCATTTCGCATAGCATTGTTTCAGGTTTCTTCTGAGACAAACTTTGTTGCCTTAGCAACGATTATTTCAAGCTACAGGTCAAATATCTTGTACAAATGTGTGGTATAATAATGTGTGAACCACTGAGTCTTGGGAAAAATAATTTTCAATGAAAAAGAAAATAAGTATCAACAATTGGCAAGATAACTCCAGATTTAAATCTAATATGATTTTTTTTTATCATAACTTTACATTTTGAAATCCTTTTTGAAAAATTGACAAAATAACTGAGGATAAAGTGTCCCAGCGATGTATTAATTGCATGATAAAATAAAGTACCTTATTGTAATGATATGATGCACAATATTCCATCAAAGACTTGATGCATGGCTTGGCCCTTAGTTAGTTGTACACTATTTCTATCATTTAATTGGTTTATTTTTTAGTTGAACACATACTATAATCAAAACAAAAATTTGTCGACCACAGCGTCATGATTCGAGCGCTCGCGATCATTACAAAGATTGACCGTGTCCTTGCATGCAGTGTGTTCCAAAACAGTCGCGTGGGGTCTTGTTGATTAGGGCTGCGATTGATCAATTACCTATTTGTTAACTAGCACGTCACATCTTTCAGTTTTACTGCGCCCTTGCCATCGCGAATGACGTACGAGACGCTGGGGAATTGTATACGCTGTTATCGACACATTTTTGTTGTTGGTTATAGTGACTGCACATGCACATCAATAGTGTCATATGGCGATAATTATTTTACTTCTTTGGTAAAAACCTTCAGAGATCTTCCCCTTTTGGATTTGAATAATTTAGATGAAAATAAAATAGTGAGCATAACTCCCAACACTTCAGCTGAATACAGAAAATATGTTTAGGGTGTTTTATTTGGAGCCCAATAGTTTTTGAAATTGTTTGAAAAATTGCCCAAAGTTCAAGAAGATTTTAATAAATATTTAAATAAAAGAGGAAGAAAAAAAATACCCAATCAACCCTAACTGAGAGTTATGTCTGCCTGTGGAACAGAGTTGCCTGTTTGGGGTCTTCAGAATTGAAAAAGGCTTGGTTGTCATGGTATACTGTAAAAGTCAATATTTTCGCGATAAGATATTTTCACGAAAATGGTCATAACAGGCATTTCCCGATTTTTTATTTTCGCGTTTTTCAACAGTTGTGAACAAAAATCAATGGAAGTCAATCATTTTCGCGAGTTTATATTTTCGCGGATGAGGATTGATTCGCGAAATTCGCGAAAATAAAAACCTCACGAAAATTTCTACTTTTACAGTACCCTGAAATATTTGAGTGACCGCCCCCTTATAATAAGAAATCATTTATGGATTTAAAGTTGCAGCATGTGATTGGCCAAAACCTATTTTAAATTGGATTTGATTGGCAGCAAAGTTATACAACTACCCAAGATGAGAGTGAAAAATACCATACATATTAAAAACATGATCAGTAAAAATTCAAACTTTAAATACATAGACAACGGAGCTTGTATATTTGACAAGGATGGTGAATACCGTTAAAATCTGGATTTCAAAATAAGTTTCGTAGTAAATAAAGTACCATAATTAACCAATTAACAACTATTGTACAAAGTTTACAAAGACATGCATGTAAAGGGAATTCAGGTTAACATGGGATCTTCCTCCATTAATAAATATAGGATATAGAGTAAAGTGGTATATAAATATATCAAAAATAAAGCACCATTTTTGAATGTATGTACAAAAGTTGTATAAAAACAGCCATAGATATGAACGCTGTAATATATCCTAACACAATATATCTAATAAATGCATAAAACAAAAGAGGCAAGATGGAACTTATTTAGGATTATATTTAAAAAAAATGGTTTGTGTAAAGTTTTATGCTCAATATTCATGGGGACTCATTATTCAAATAAATATGTACTATAGCAATTGTCATCTTTGAGGCAGAGCATTTGTGACGCGATCAAGCGGAATGAGTCGTATGTAGGGAATATTGATTTTGAGTTATAGGTAAAAAGAAGTGACACAGTCTTATGTTTTACGTTGTTTTCTCAGTTGGTAAATTGTTTGTAACTTAAAGATTAGAAGTCCAATTTTAATGGGGTTTAGACCATACTGTAGCATTTTCACCTGCTTTAAAACGATTGACAAATATCAAAATTGAAAACTGTCTACATATGTCTCATTTCGCTTGATCACGTCACATTTTAACATCTTTCAGGACTGAGTCCACATTGGTTATAATACCATGAGGTTTGAAATATTAGTAGATTTGGTTTTCTATAAGTATGAATGTTGACTACACAGTGGCGTAACCAAAGGGGGGCTGCATCCCTCCAGCTACACAGTGGCGTAACCAAAGGGGGGCTGCAGCCTGCTGTCAAATCACTACCTGTTGGCAAATATACCAGGCTTGATCATTGCTTCTCCCAAACTTACAGAATTTTGACAAGTCAAATTAGTACAAATATAGCATATTTTTGCTACACATACATTTGCCCAGAAAAATTATTCTAGAAGCTCATTTATGTCCATGTACATCAATTGTGGCCAAATTAGTGTAAAATAGCACATTTTCATTTGTACAATGCTTTCGTCGGAAACTGGTAATTTTCAACCCCCTTGTCTTCCAAAACTTGGGTACGCCACTGTAATTATACTTCAATCAATTAGATTCAGTGTTTTACTCTGTGCCATTTCAAATTGAGATTGGAAATCTTCGGAAAAATAGGTCACGTGAAGTTGGTGCGTAGTGCGTTTTTCGCAACAGTTGGATCCCTTTCATAGCATTGGTTGTCCGCCTAGTGATTAACTATATTTACATACACGCGTACACCCATGAGAAGTAAAACGTGGAACGAGACTTTTTTGTTTTTCATCAACAATGGCGTCGACCGGCAACATCCAAATGTATCGAGCAGAACGGTAAAATGTGAAAATATTACCCTGAATCTTTTTTATCTCACCGTTTTTGTTACTTAAACATTGCAACATACAACTTTGCGAGGAAGACAATCTATCTCCAACACCAGCGCAATCTACCACACGGGCAGACGTGTGAAAACCAAGTTTGTTTTTCTCCGGCATGTGTTCATGACTTGCGAGCTCGCAAGTCATGGATGTGGCTGTCAAAACACTAGGCTAATCGGAACCATTCGGAACCGATCGTATATGTTCGAATTCGAAATGGTCTATGGACTGAGGGGCCAGGTATTATGAAATAAAAGAGGCATTGCATTTGAGAAAGGACATATTATTTTGAAGGGTATAGGGATCTCACATTTTGGTTGAGTGTATATTTGTATGAAATACATTTTTAACAACAAATTTCAATACATTGTTCTAAATCTATTTTTGGTGAAAGCTTTTTTAAAACTTTTAAAAGTCAAGATGAAAGTCCATGGGCTTTGCTATAATGAGCTTATCTTACCCGATAACATTTTCTTACTACATAAATAATATTCTTAATATTATTTCTATAAATATTTACGTACATAAGATATATTTTGATACATTTCTACAATATACAAACATTAATTTGTAAAGCGATCAATCAAAACTTGTACCCAAACAAATTGATAATGATGGGTTTTTCATCTTCAGGGACGTTTAAGGGTTATATATATCCTCTTTTTTTCATTTGGAAAGATGTGAAATGTGGCACATTTATATGAACTTATTTTTCACTCAGGTTGCATGAAATTTGTGCAAAGAAGTGATTTATGAAAGTGACTTTTATCCATATTATCATCAGATGAAAGGTCAAGTCAACACAACATTTTCTTCATTTTGTTAAATTTTAAAAAGTTCATAATCTTGCCAAAAAGGGTGTATATTCAAACCCCAAATATTTGTGATTTTGAGGAAAATTGGGGTGTATTGCCAGAAATTAGCTTAATTTGGTCCCATTTTAACATTAAAAGCCAACTATTTTTATTTTATTTATTCATTTTTTGGGGGGTAGGGGGGGGGGGGGGGGATTTGTTATCCCCCAACTAGTACAACTTTGGTCATGTTACTGCACATGCATACAGAATCTTTCAAAGAAAGACATTTTATAGAGGATATCTCTATATATTTTGGCACCACCTTTTGTCTGATCGCTTCACAATTTATTTACAAAAAAGTGATTTACAACATTATTAATGTTCAAAAATTGCCTCAAATAATAAAGAACCTGGCAACAAAAGAAACCACAACCTACTGCAGGGTGGGTAAACATGACCATCTATGACAATGGGTGTGTCTTCTATTATATATCAGATAAAAATATAAAAGTGTAAAATGGATATACTTTAATGATAATATTTACTCACTAATTGTAAAATACTCAAGAGGTTACAATTTAAAAGGTGTTTGGCAAAGATTATATAACAGTATCAATAATATCAAAATGTAAAAATCCTTACATTTAGGGTGGCCAAGGTGTTGATTTTAGGCCAATATGGTTTCTCATCTTGTCAGACAACCATGATTTTTCCATCATTTGGTTTCCTTGTTTCCCAAGGTGTCCTTATCTGCATGACCGTGCTAGCCCAGCCCCTACTTTACTGACATTGTTTGCAAATTGCTAGAATTCTTAACACTTTCCATGCGGCAGGCGGCTGCAGACTACATTCCAAAATGTTTCAAAAATGTCCAAATGATTGAATTTCATTACCATATTTGGAATCACTATGTGAAATGCATTGAAATAAGTACAAACATGCCTAGTGTTGGTTCAGTAATCCTTGAGATAGACTTTGAAAGTTGGGAAAGGTTTCTGAAAAATCTGTTTTGTATATGGTAAAACTAAGGGGGCTGGCATTTTCTTCAGAAGGGGGTGGGTCCCAAATATACTGGGGGGGGGGGTCATAGTTTTTTTGACATGAAAACAGGGGGGGTCATAAAATTATTTCATTGAAAATGGGGGGGGGTCACAAAAATGGACTGTATTGGTAGGGGGGGTCATAAAAATATGCAGCTCTTGGATAGGGGGGTCATGAAAAAATTGTCTGGGTCTATCCACATTTTTGGGACCCCCCCCCCCTTCCGAAGAAAATGCCAGCCCCCTAATAGCCGCATGAAAAGTGTTAACACTTTCCACGCGGCAGGCGGCTGCAGACGACATTCCAAAATTTCACAAAATGTTTCAAAAATGTCAAAATTATTGAATTTCATTAACATATTTCGAATTAGCATGTGAAATGCATTGAAATAAGTACAAACATGCCTAGTGTTGGTTCAGTAATCCTTGAGATAGACTTTGAAAGTTGGGAAAGGTTTCTGAAAAATCTGTTTTGTACTATGGTAAAACTAATAGCCGCATGAAAAGTGTTAAGGTAGCTGGTTAGAAAGGCAGGTATGGTACAGCAAGCGATATTATTGCTACGGTGTCATAGCAGGTATGGTACAGCAAGCGATATTATTGCTACGGTATCAATAGAATATAATGTACAGTATACATTTACAACTAGGTTTGGCCAAAACATTGCTTGATTGCCCTCCATCCAATGAATTAGGAAAATTTTCTAAACTATCTTTGATTCAAGCCAGGCCAGACCACAAAAATCCTATCCCTAATTTCCGTAATTTAAAGAAAATATTTTCATTTCTTTAGAATTTTGACATTCTAAACTGGTACTGGCTTGCATTTATCAAATGAAAACAAGATTTGCTTGACATCAATGTTTTTGGCCTTTTGGTTAGATTTATCCAGAATATGAAAATCATTAGAAAAATAGAGAAAAAAATTAGCAAGAAAGAAATGGATCTACGGCACATAATCTCCTGGCCACAGTTCGACATACGTGGGCGCACTTCGATCAGGCTGCGCACGCATGCTTGAACTCACAAAATACCGCCAACCAACAACACCAAAGCACCTGATTGGTCAAATTTAAACTGAATCCTTTTTAACTATCGTCATGCTGCGCCGTAACCACCAACACAGTGGTCCCGCTGCGCCATAACCACCGACGCAGTGGGGCGCGATGGTGCGTGAAAAAGCTCATGTTTATTTGCGTTTTTGTAGTTCTTGCTTTTGAGCATCAACCAATCAGAGCCGTGAGGTAGAGATTACGTAGTGCGCACCACGGATGGCCGTTGCACCGTTTTAAAATGAGGTTGAGTTCGCGTACTTTACGCGAGCTCAACCTCATGTGACGTGGGTCCATAACCTTCCCACCACCTGCTCCCCTTGAGAGCGCTGCAGAATATAACCGGACAACTAATTTTGTGCATTGTATCAAATACAAGCAATAATGAGTAAAAGTAAAATATATTTCAAATAAAATAGGCCAAAATCTGTGCACATTTTTATTAAATAGCCAAAATCCTACTTTTGTAGTTCATGATAAGTCCACATAAGATACTCTTTTCCTTACATTTTTTTGTCACACAAAAATGAACCAATTTGCCACCGTACCCATCCTTTACACACTTAGATCCTTTATACATTCTTGTGTGTATATTTCAAAGAATAAAACATGGTAAAGACAAGAGCTGTGTGATAGAAATGTTTAGGCACAAAAAAAATTGTTGTGTTACCCTGAAGTGCCAAAAATCTTGAAGTCAGGTCGGTCGGTCGATTTTCCTCTTTTTTTTCTCTTTCTTTTTTTTCTTTCTTTTTTTTGCTGACAAATATTACTGACAGACTGGTTCATGACAATACCAAAATTGGTAAATGTCAATTTGACAATGCTTCTAGTATGAAAATAGTTTAAAAGCAATCTATTCAAGCAAACTTATTCATTTCAAGCACAAAATAGTAATATTTTGACAAATTGGGTAAAATTTAAATCTTTAAAAAAATATTGTGACCCTGATATTTGAGATTTTATGGTCTCTCGCTCAGGGTAAGAAAACTTCTTTTTTTGGCCTTACTTGGATCCCGTTTTTGAATACCCTTGTAACTTTATGACAGTAAAACACTCCAACATTGTAGCAGACAGAATACAATATTGAAACATTGATTTACTCTCTTAACCCTAACCCCCCTGAGTGCTAAAAAATGCTAATCCAAAGTCCCTCTCCAAACGCATGCGCCGTCGGTTTTCGATGACGTAGTCAACCGAGCCTATATAATGAGTGCAGTATACTGCACGAATGTGTAGCTGAGGGCCGTGGCTTAGTGGTGGGAAGGTGGGGCTTGAGAACGGAGGGTCCCCGGATCGAATCCCGGCAGGTTCCCGGAGATTTAGTTGGTGTTTTTTCCTCGAAAATTGTGATCCCGGTCAAAAATCCTAAACTGGGGTTAGGGTTGTGGTAAAAAAAAAAAAAAGGTTTTTTTTGTGTTCTATTAACCCTAACCCCCCTGATATGAGTGCTAAAAAATGCTAATCCAAAGTCCCTCTCCAAACGCATGCGCCGTCGGTTTTCGATGACGTAGTCAACCGAGCCTATATAATGAGTGCAGTATACTGCACGAATGTGTAGCTGAGGGCCGTGGCTTAGTGGTGGGAAGGTGGGGCTTGAGAACGGAGGGTCCCCGGATCGAATCCCGGCAGGTTCCCGGAGATTTAGTTGGTGTTTTTTCCTTGAAAATTGTGATCCCGGTCAAAAATCCTAAACCGGGGTTAGGGTTAAAACACAAATTAATACTGCTCTCAATTTAAGTATGAATGATGTAATGAAGAAATCAACAACTGGCTTGACTAGTGGCCCATATTTGTTTGATATTATAGCACCATTAGACAACAAATATGGACCACAATCATTGGTTATTGAGTTTTTTGTTTGTTTTTTCATTCAATTTTTACCATAAGATGGGTAGATTGGAAACTAAGTTTTGTTCCTGTATCATAAAATCATATGTGTAGGCTACAGCCGTAGCAAAAGGATGCAATTTTCCCGCAAAGAATATGTTGAGTTCTTAATACCAACAAAAGGAGGATTTTGAATGCTTTAGAATTACACCTTTGTGGTTAAGATTGGATACACTGCCTTCTGATTTTGAGAAGAATTACTGTACAATTGTCTTTATTTTCTTTGTTATTACATGCCTAATGCCATCAATATCTCGAGAAGCATTTTACCAACAACTGCACCCTTTTGTCACGACACATATTTGTAAAAATACTTGAAAAGAGGAATTAAATTATACCCAACTTCAAACAAAACAATATTTGTATCAAAAAACAAGACTAGACTTAATAAATAATGAAAATACTATGCAGTTTGTACAAATATGACATAATAATACATTCACAATTTGCCTTACTGTCTACTGGCTGTCAAGATATATTAACACTTTCCACGCGGCAGTCGTCTGCAGATGACGGTTCTAAAATTTCACAAAATGTTTCAAAAATGTCACAATTATTGAATTTCATCACCATATTTGGAATAACCATGAGAATTGCATTACAAAAAGTACAAACATGCCTAGTATCCCGTTCAGTAATTCTTGAGATATACTTTGAAAGTTGGAAAAGGTTTCTGAATATCTGTTTTGTAATATATGGTAAAACTAATCCGTGTGGAAAGTGTTAAATAGTAAAGATTTTGGTATGAACCAATCCCTATTCGTTGACATAGCGCACTTTAGTAACTTGTGGTTACCGATCAAGCCTGGGCCTACACATCTGTTCCTAATTATGATACTGCCATAGGCTTTGTGTTATGATCAATGTGATCGTGGTTCATAATTGGCGTGAGCTACTTGACCTGGCAACGCAACAGTTATATTCTAACATGCATTACACCAGCGAATATGGGGTCTGTCAGGTTTGTTTCTTCCTTCAAAAATACACACAATAATCTGTTTAAAATATTGCCAATTCAGGACAAAATAAAAATAAAATAAAAAGTTTTCCAAACAAATTCTGAAATTTGGGTTGATATTCATTCATACAGGAAACAAATGTCCATAAATCTTTTTTTAAATGTGTCGGGTAGGCCTGTAGAACAGGTTGGGTTTTCTTGTCGCCACAGCACAATTTCTATTTGAGTTGTCATCATTATGCACTTATCAATTGCATCCCCGGCCCCGGGGGACCAGGGGATAGCGGGGATTAGGGCCGGGACGTACAAATTGCCCATGTGACGTCCCGGCTACAATCATGTACGGTCCCCGCAGGGCCGGGCACCCTTTTTTGTACGTCCCCGCTACAGTCCCGGCCCCCCTTGGCCGGGACAAAGTGTAGTCCCTGCCACCCATTTCCCAGCTACAGTCCCAAGGTCGCTTATTTCTTTCTGCAACCATAACGGAATGCATTTCTATGTGTTCCCTATGTGTTATTAGGCTTATTCCATCAAGCGCATCGCATCTCTAGCTTATTTATAGCAAGCGCCCGGGGTGTACATTTGTGTACCCTAGCGTACGTCCCCGCTACACGCCCCGGCTAGCGGGGGCACAGTTTGTACGTCCGCGTACACTCCCCCGCATAGCCGGGCATCATTTTTTGTACCCTCGTGTACGGTCACCGCATGGTCCCCGCCATGCCCCGGGTCCCCAGGGGCCAGGCTTGCAATTGATAAGTGCATTACCAACAATGATTTACCAGAAAGTCAACTTTTGAAAATTGCCGCATCCTGATTATGTTTTCACTAAGTCCACCTTTGGTTGTCGTCGTTGTCAGAATGCGTTGCTAATTCATAACATAATGTCAGCATCTGTGGTGATCTGTCGCTGACCACACTGAGTGTGTGTGATGGCTGTATCCTGCTGACCACACCGAGTGTGTGTGATGGCTGTATCCCGCTGACCACACCGAGTGTGTGTGATGGCTGTATCCAGTTGTATAATTGGCAACATGTGCAATCTTTATCATATAGACTGCACACTCACTCTACTCTCTTAATGTAAAATAGTGGTTTTCCACTCTTTCAAGGAGTTTAAAGCAAACACGTTTTTGAGTGGAAAAACACTCTTAAAGGAGTGAAAGGGGATTTTAGATGACAATGTTCCACTCTATTGAGAGTGAAAAATTAACTTTCACACTCAAATTTTCCACTCTAAAACGGGTTGTCCTGCGTTTCACTCCCTTCACTCCTTTTCGAGTGAATTACCACTCATTTTACATTTAGAGAGTACATAAACAGCCAACTTCAGTCACAGGTGAAGCAAAATGATCGTAACGATTTCATAATGGCGGTGTAATAATGGCAATTCATTTGCCTGCGGGAAAGAATTCTGAAAAATAGTATCACTCTTAGTGCTTACGAATGCTTATAACGTTTTTAAAACTCAACAGTATAAAATATAATTTGTAGGCCTATACAAATGCTGACTGCAGAGGGGGTAGTATACAAATAATGAATGCCAGAGAGTGTGATAGTAAAAACTATGTCAAGATAACAAATCTGGATTGTTCCATTTCACTCTGCTTCGCCTCGTGCAAAAGAACAATCCAAATTGGACCGAGTGATATAGTGTTATTATTGCACAATCAGAAGGTATGCACTATTTGTTTTATATAATGATATCATGCAATTAATTGCAAGCCATGATTTTAAGCCATGTGATAGTAAAAAGTCAAAGTTATCATATGGCTAAATCCAAGGCAATCATTATATATAATGGGTGTTTGTTATCCTGAATAGAATATGCAGTCAATATTTGTTTATGTAACGCGGGATTGTTTCAAGCTGGGCAATAGCAAAAAGCAAAAAACTATTGCCTGCTATACTCAGCCTAATTGGTATCAAATGATAAATAACTACACAGAAGTCTCAGCTCCATAAGTATTGCACAGTTTGATAGAGAATTTGGTACGATAGAGAGGTGTTGGTGGCGCTGGTGGGGTTACGGCTGCACGGTCAGCTAATTGTCACGTTCTTCTTGGTTCTAGTTTGTGCGAGTGTTTCATAAGGACTCTTTGGTTGTCTATTACTTTCAAGTGCCTGCAAGAAGAAAAAATGCAAAACTGTTAATTACTCTACGGTACAACAACTTGGTCAATATGAGGAATTTAGTGGTTGATTTTGCGTGCGTTGAATATCTTGATTATTGGGCTAACAAGCCTTTTAGAGGTATGATGATTTTTGCACACCCCAGGCTTATTAAGATAAACACTATCAATGGTCAAAGAATGATACAGCTTGGAAAAAATGGCCGATAGTTTCCCAAGCTTCTCTACTATATTCAAGAACAATGAATATTTTATAATAAGCTTTTTTGAATTTGATTTTCTACAAACAAGTTTTGCACTCTCTGCAAAATGAAACACCATTCGTTCTCCATGACATTTCCATGATCAAATTAAGAAATTTGATGATCATATATATCATAGATGATATTTTTTATTTTACAAACAATTTAACAATGCAGATTCAGCTATCGATCAGGGGG
Source organism: Ophiura sarsii (assembly GCA_035610835.1). Taxonomy (NCBI): domain Eukaryota; kingdom Metazoa; phylum Echinodermata; class Ophiuroidea; order Amphilepidida; family Ophiuridae; genus Ophiura; species Ophiura sarsii. Next base: position 2,103,153 of record CM069443.1, read on the forward strand.
CCAATGAATATGATTATATGGGCAATGGTTTCCTACCTGACATAATAGCGTATATCTTTGATGTTTCTAACAGGTGTTGGGGGTTCCATTGCAAACGGTTCACTGCAACAGAATTTAACTATCCGTATAGTGGAGGCTATCATGTGCTGAGGAGACCAATGAATGTGACTATATGGGCAATGGTTTCCTACCTGACATAATAGCGTATATCTTTGATGTTTCTAACAGGTGTTGGGGGTTCCATTGCAAACGGTTCACTGCAACAGAATTTAACTATCCGTATAGTAGAGGCTATCATGTGCTGAGGGGACCAATGAATGTGACTATATAGGCAATGGTTTCCTACCTGACATAATAGCGTATATCTTTGATGTTTCTAACAGGTGTTGGGGGTTCCATTGCAAACGGTTCACTGCAACAGAATTTAACTATCCGTATAGTGGAGGCTATCATGTGCTGAGGAGACCAATGAATGTGACTATATAGGCAATGGTTTCCTACCTGACATAATAGCGTATATCTTTGATGTTTCTAACAGGTGTGGGGGGTTCCATTGCAAACGGTTCACTGCAACAGAATTTAACTATCCGTATAGTTGAGGCTATCATGTGCTGAGGGGACCAATGAATATGATTATATGGGCAATGGTTTCCTACCTGACATAATAGCGTATATCTTTGATGTTTCTAACAGGTGTTGGGGGTTCCATTGCAAACGGTTCACTGCAACAGAATTTCACTATCCGTATAGTAGAGGCTATCATGTGCTGAGGAAACAAATCAAAATCCAGTATTAGTATTGATTTAAGGGGCATTGAGAGATTGCACAAAAAAGAAATTCAATATTTTCACATTGTTTAGATAGATGATATACATAGAAAACCTCTCATGTAAGATTTCTTTAAAAATAAAAAAAAATCAGTAAAAATGAAAAATAAAGACATTTTCTCAGCATTTCCGAAGGTATATTGGTGCTTTTCACTTTTATTTTGTATTTTGGTTAAAAGTCACCACCAATTGAATCAGGGATGTCATGACTAAGCATCACATAACAATAGCCATGGGTGGTCTTCAAGGTATTTTGAATACATATGAAACAAATAAGTGAGAAGCCATCTGTGGCCTTTTAGATGAATATGGGTAGTTTCGATGTGATCATATAGAAACTCAAAATGCTAGCAAATCCATGAATTTCACATGAAATACTGCAAATTAAGCTCTATAATTTTGGGTGGTAGTTAATACGTATACAAGCATTACGTATATGTGAAAAACCCAACTTCTGAAAAAATTGAGGGCTCCCTCCATGAAGGATCTCTTAGTGCCCCTTTAAGTATCTTACTATAAATCTGGAAACGGTGTATGTTTGTGTGTTTGTTTGTTTGTTTGTTTGTTATGCTTATTTCTCCGTTAGTTGTGATCAAAGTGGCGACTAATTTGCATGAAAGATAGAGGAAATGACGGGAAGGGTGTTAAAGTTTATTCCACTGAAATTGGTTAACAATTGGCTCCAAAAACAGAAAAAACCTCTCAGATTTGGAACATAAATGCCACTAGAATTGAACAACATTGTGCGTTGCGCGTACTACACAGCGTAATCTTTACCGTGGTAACGCGTCGCGTGCATGTTTGCGCAAGGGCTCACTGCCGCGGCACACGCTCCTACACATGCACTGTTAAAAATTGCCGTAATTTTACGGACAAAATTTAACAGAAATCCTCCGTAAACGGTAAAATACGGAATAAAATTGTAAATTTACGGATTTCTACGGAAAACTAGTAAAATTTACAGAAAAATCAGGTAAATGATAAATTTTACAGACGATGTCCGTAATTGTACAGAAGATCATTATTGAAAGGAGACGTTTACGGTACATCTTGTAAATTTACAGGAAATTAGCTGTAGTTTTACGGACAAATTAACAGTTAGTAAAAAAACCACCATGGAATGCATATTTGTATTGAAAATACTATTCCATTTTCGGCCCATCCTGAACAAGACCGTACTTTTAAGGATCAAGCTATCAAATAAATGATAAATTTTACAGACGATGTCCGTAATTGTACAGAAGATCAAAGATCGTAAAAAAAAAATTGAATTCTGTAATCCGTTATTTTTACGGAAATGTGTCAATTTACATGGGAATTTTGTAAAAGTTACGCAAAAGGAATCCGTAAAATTACGGATTAAAAAAAAAATTCCGGACAAATTTTTTTGTTCCGTTATTTATTTTTACGGAATTATGTTAATTTACGTCAAGTTTCTGTACAATTTCCGTAAATAGAATCTGTATTTTCACAAATTATAATTTACGGAATTTTGTATATTTTACAGGAACTTTTCCGTAAATTTCAACTTTCTGTAAATTTACGGGCAAAAAAAAAGAGTCCGGAAATTTTGCTCCTCTCAGATTTGGAACATAAATGCCACTAGAATTGAACAACATTGTGCGTTGCGCGTACTACACAGCGTAATCTTTACCGTGGTAACGCGTCGCGTGCATGTTTGCGCAAGGGCTCACTGCCGCGGCACACGCTCCTACACATGCACTGTTAAAAATTGCCGTAATTTTACGGACAAAATTTAACAGAAATCCTCCGTAAACGGTAAAATACGGAATAAAATTGTAAATTTACGGATTTCTACGGAAAACTAGTAAAATTTACAGAAAAATCAGGTAAATGATAAATTTTACAGACGATGTCCGTAATTGTACAGAAGATCATTATTGAAAGGAGACGTTTACGGTACATCTTGTAAATTTACAGGAAATTAGCTGTAGTTTTACGGACAAATTAACAGTTAGTAAAAAAACCACCATGGAATGCATATTTGTATTGAAAATACTATTCCATTTTCGGCCCATCCTGAACAAGACCGTACTTTTAAGGATCAAGCTATCAAATAAATGATAAATTTTACAGACGATGTCCGTAATTGTACAGAAGATCAAAGATCGTAAAAAAAAATTTGAATTCTGTAATCCGTTATTTTTACGGAAATGTGTCAATTTACATGGGAATTTTGTAAAAGTTACGCAAAAGGAATCCGTAAAATTACAGATTAAAAAAAAAATTCCGGCAGCAAAATTTCCGGACAAATTTTTTTGTTCCGTTATTTATTTTTACGGAATTATGTTAATTTACGTCAAGTTTCTGTACAATTTCCGTAAATAGAATCTGTATTTTCACAAATTATAATTTACGGAATTTTGTATATTTTACAGGAACTTTTCCGTAAATTTCAACTTTCTGTAAATTTACGGGCAAAAAAAAAGAGTCCGGAAATTTTGCTGCCGAAATTTTTCTGTAAAAAAACGGAAAATTTTCTAACAGTGTGGCGCAGAAGCCACACGGGAATAGGCCTGTTGGTAGGGATATTTGGTGTCATGTTGGGGGGGGGGGCGGCGGGGCGGGGCGGTGTAAAACCACGGGAAATGGGTTAATGAAGCAACCTGATTTCTTTACTTTAAGTTGGCATGCCAAACAATCTGAGGGACCGAGGGTTAATGAAGTAGCCACGGGAAATGGTTAGGGAGGGGTTGTGATTATAAATCAACCTGGTTTGGGTGGTGTATGGGAGGGTAAAACCACGGGAAATGTTTTAGGATAAGGTTAAGAGTTAATGAAGTAGCCGCGGGAAATGGTTAGGAGGGTTATGATTATAAATCCACCTGGTTGGTGTAGTTGCAATTGGGGGGGGGGGGGCGGTTGTAGGGGGTTTATGTGGTTGTATAAGTACCGAGTTGATGCGGTTTGAGAGATAGGGGCTAATAAAGTAGCCACGGTAAATGGTTTAGGACTGGATATGGTTATATAAATTAACCTGATTGGGGGGGGGGGGGGGTGTAGGGGGTTTAATGCCTTTAGGAGGGATACGGTTATTAATCAACCTGTGTTTTTTTGGGGGGGTTTATTGTGGTTTCAGAGGTAGGTAATGTGGCATAACCATCTAGCGGGGACCCGAGCGTAGCGAGGGTACGCCGCTAGTTATTTATAACACAAAGATTCAGATATCCAATTTATATCACACATGAGCATATGAGATAAGGGCGTATGAGATTTAAAAACTGTGACAATTAACTATTAAAGTCAATTGTTTCAGTGAATTCTACTGATTCACTGAAATTAGATGCACAATTACAATAATACGGTACCTTGTTTTTGAAAATTAAAGTCATACCGTACAAATATGAAAAGAAGATATGTATTACACTTTATTTCTATTTTTCAAATTATTATACGCTTATATCTCAAAATAAGCTTTGACGACGAGATGTGATATGATATCACATGACCCTACCAAATACCACAAAGTACCACGACCCAGCCTGTTTCTAAAACCCTGCGTGGAGGTTTTTCGATGAAATAATGGACCCAGGCTCTATACACTGCGCCAAGTAGTCTTGATACTCATGACATGTTGTGGAATTACAAGCCCCGTGTGCCGGAGGTCCGTGGTTCAAATCACTGAGGGGGGTGGGGGCGGGGTGGGGGGGGGGGGGGGTCGCGGCTATTATTTGGGTCCATTTTTGCCCCGCGGGGAAAAAATCTGAAAAAAGGAGGTGGGGGGGGGAGGGGGTAGTGTTAGGGTTAAGACCAATGCTTACCATTTTCTCAAAGTTAACCAGCCCATCAAAATAAGTTTTATTGCCCTCGTGAGTAAACGTCATATCTTTACATAGTAATGGCATGAATGGAATCATGGGTGGTTTCATCTTAGCTACGCCTAGTCTGTAGACACGATGATTACGTGATGGATCCATTGTACCTTCAAATTCTCCGTACATCCGCTTGAATTTACCTGGTAATCTCTGTGAGTAAACAAGAAAACAAAGTCAATCCAGGAACAGTTGCAACTTTTTGACAGATTAGAATGAATCTTACGTCTAAAATACAGCTTTTATGTAGCAATTATGTGACCCAACATGGAGTTAATGAGGCACAAATGCGGCACTAGCTAATTTGATTCAAGAGCAAAAATGTGGAACATGGTCAAAATAAGTCAAATTCATAAAAAGTCTTATATCTGATCTATGATACATCTTGTATCCAACAAAAGACTAAAATTCATGAAAATAAAGAGATAAAATACATTTTAAGATATTTTAATATACCCCGTTGATTTGTTAACATAACCAAAACTTTAAATGTTGTTAAATTGGCAATTCGTATTTGATGTTTAGAGAGAAAGTGATTTTCTATAATCCGTAACTTTTGTTAGGAATGTGATAAACCTTTGCATTTGGTATCAAAAGGGCCCATAACTTATACATAATATCATGGTATAAACTCAGGTACACCTCATAAACTAGTGTCACATATGTGCAGAAATCACAGTTTCAATTGTTTGAACAATTTTAATAACAATTTTGTCTTTAAACTTTTTTGTAATAATAAAGTTTGTTTTTTGAAATTTAGAATGAATTCATATGCATCAAAATTACTCAATCAAATAATCTATCAATCATCAGCCTATTGTTTTGTTATCAATCAATCATTCAATCATTAATCAATCAATAACCAATTGATAACGAATCCAATCCAATCAATCTTACCTCCCATGTCTGAGTAAGTCTACTGACAGCTATATTGCTAAGACCCATTATTATAACCCATCTTACCTCCCATGTCTGAGTAAGTCTACTGACAGCTATATTGCTTAGACCCATTACAACCCATCTTACCTCCCATGTCTGAGTAAGTCTACTGACAGCTATATTGCTAAGACCCATTACAACCCATCTTACCTCCCATGTCTGAGTAAGTCTACTGACAGCTATATTGCTAAGACCCATTACAACCCATCTTACCTCCCATGTCTGAGTAAGTCTACTGACAGCTATATTGCTAAGACCTATTACAATCTATCTTACCTCCCATGTCTGAGTAAGTCTACTGACAGCTATATTGCTTAGACCCATTACAACCTATCTTACCTCCCATGTCTGAGTAAGTCTACTGACAGCTATATTGCTAAGACCTATTACAATCTATCTTACCTCCCATGTCTGAGTAAGTCTACTGACAGCTATATTGCTTAGACCCATTACAACCCATCTTACCTCCCATGTCTGAGTAAGTCTACTGACAGCTATATTGCTAAGACCTATTACAATCCATCTTACCTCCCATGTCTGAGTAAGTCTACTGACAGCTATATTGCTTAGACCCATTACAACCCATCTTACCTCCCATGTCTGAGTAAGTCTACTGACAGCTATATTGCTAAGACCTATTACAATCTATCTTACCTCCCATGTCTGAGTAAGTCTACTGACAGCTATATTGCTAAGACCTATTACAATCTATCTTACCTCCCATGTCTGAGTAAGTCTACTGACAGCTATATTGCTTAGACCCATTACAACCCATCTTACCTCCCATGTCTGAGTAAGTCTACTGACAGCTATATTGCTAAGACCTATTACAATCTATCTTACCTCCCATGTCTGAGTAAGTCTACTGACAGCTATATTGCTAAGACCTATTACAATCTATCTTACCTCCCATGTCTGAGTAAGTCTACTGACAGCTATATTGCTTAGACCCATTACAACCCATCTTACCTCCCATGTCTGAGTAAGTCTACTGACAGCTATATTGCTAAGACCTATTACAATCTATCTTACCTCCCATGTCTGAGTAAGTCTACTGACAGCTATATTGCTTAGACCCATTACAATCTATCTTACCTCCCATGTCTGAGTAAGTCTACTGACAGCTATATTGCTTAGACCCATTACAATCCATCTTACCTCCCATGTCTGAGTAAGTCTACTGACAGCTATATTGCTTAGACCCATTACAACCCATCTTACCTCCCATGTCTGAGTAAGTCTACTGACAGCTATATTGCTAAGACCTATTACAATCTATCTTACCTCCCATGTCTGAGTAAGTCTACTGACAGCTATATTGCTAAGACCTATTACAATCTATCTTACCTCCCATGTCTGAGTAAGTCTACTGACAGCTATATTGCTTAGACCCATTACAACCCATCTTACCTCCCATGTCTGAGTAAGTCTACTGACAGCTATATTGCTAAGACCTATTACAATCTATCTTACCTCCCATGTCTGAGTAAGTCTACTGACAGCTATATTGCTTAGACCCATTACAATCTATCTTACCTCCCATGTCTGAGTAAGTCTACTGACAGCTATATTGCTTAGACCCATTACAATCCATCTTACCTCCCATGTCTGAGTAAGTCTACTGACAGCTATATTGCTTAGACCCATTACAACCCATCTTACCTCCCATGTCTGAGTAAGTCTACTGACAGCTATATTGCTAAGACCTATTACAATCTATCTTACCTCCCATGTCTGAGTAAGTCTACTGACAGCTATATTGCTAAGACCTATTACAATCTATCTTACCTCCCATGTCTGAGTAAGTCTACTGACAGCTATATTGCTTAGACCCATTACAACCCATCTTACCTCCCATGTCTGAGTAAGTCTACTGACAGCTATATTGCTTAGACCCATTACAACCGCAAAAAAGGAATTCAGATTCTGATAATCTCTGCAGCTGTGGAAGTAAAAACAAAAACAATATAACAAAAATTTTACAAGTTACATGTATCTTTAACATCATCAGAATTACTTCTCCCAACACCAAGCTATGAAAGGTTAGGAAATAGATGATAATTTCCCTATAACATTTTATGCTCTGATCTCTAGTTTGAGAGAGAAATCTTAAACATGGTTAATCAAGATATATCCAGGTATACTCTATTCCATGTTGTAAATTTCTTTTTGAGATTATTAGGATATGGGTTTGGTGAAAATCCTGATAGAGAGATAATCCAAACTTTTCCCCCAAGAAAATCCATGTTACACATGCACACATGGAGCGCATGACAAAATTGTGTGAGGCTAAATAAAATTGTCAAAATAGAATGAGCTTGTATGAATTTGGCAAAATCAGTATTTGTAAGCTACTATTCCCTGGGGATACACTTCCCATCTCACAAGGATCCTATGTCCATTTTTAATTAAACAGCACATTTTTTTTTCATTCCAAAATGTTGTAATTTTCATCACTTTAGTATAAACTTAGAAGCCTTACAACTTATAAAAACAGATCTTATCTTATCTTCTACTTACTAGCTTGCAATTTTAATGAATTTCCTTAACAACATGACCCGCTTGCCAATGTTAGCTGTCAAACAGATTTCTGAAACTACCCAAAACTGTACTTCATTGAATCGGCGTAGAAATAAATCGAGATTGGCCGTGATACCACCCAGTTTTTGCCGTCCAAATGTGTGGTAGATAAACTCGTACTGAAATAAAAAGTGGAGAGATAATCTTTCAAAATAGGAAAACATGACAGAGAAAAATCTCTTTTGATTTATCTTGGAAATCAAAATATCATTTATGAAGCAAAAAATACAAAACAGACAAAAGAAAGTCATTACTATGATTTTTGAAAACCACATACAAAATTTACACATGACCAAGTATGTTATGCAGCATTTTTAATCATGAAGTTGAGGGTGATATTTATAATTAAAGAAAAATGACTGTGTATGAGTTGTTTAGTGGCACAGCCCCAAGAGATGTTTAGAGGTTCCAAAGTAAAATGTTTGGATTCTCCAAAGTTAACAACAAAACAATTGATCAAAGTCATAATACTAATTCAAAATCATCAATTAAAATCATCAATTAATGATACGGATGCGACTTGTACTATTAATCATTCATTAAAATGTTACACTTTGCGGCATTTAACAATTCTTCCCCATCACAAAATAATCTACCTGGTCGAAAAATTGTGTAAACGAACCACTTGTCACGTAACTGACTGTGCAAATACGCTGTGCGTTTGTGGCATTATGCAAGCTTGTCTTTTTCAATCGAACTTGATATACATTATAAGTGGGGCATGTTACCCGCAACGGTAGGCCTACTTGGTTCTTCGTTAGTGACCTGCTTATTTGTGTAAAGGACAGCATTTGATTGGGACTCAAGTATTGCATTTATTCATGAGGTTTTGAATTTACATCAATGCGGGCAATTATATAATTATATAATGGTGAGGGTCAATTCATTTGGAGTAGGGAAAGAATTATGAGATAGCGGCAAAATGATTATGAGATGGAAGGTGTAGTGAGATGGTGCTTTTATCCCCCTCTCTACTATTCAACAACTGCTGGTTAGCCTACTGCATCACTACATCATCCCACCCTACAAATGGGGTGTCAACCTTTATCCCGTTAGGCTCACAGTTTGGTAAACAATGTTAGTTTTATGCCTTTTGTCCAAATTAAGTCGACTTTTGATTTTATGCTATCTCTCTGGAGCGCATTAAGTCAAAGGCTAGTGCGGTACTCCTATACTTACCTCATGAACACAATTGAATAGTTCCCAATCATATAATGACATCTGGTATGCTATCTCTCTGGAGCTCATTAACTCAAAGGCTTGTGCGGTGCTCGTAGTTGGACCCTCTTGTTCTGGAAGAGGCGTCTACAATGAAAGGTGGAGAAAATAAGCCTTTATAAGAAGAGATATTTCATTGGCTATAAAGGCATATATGAAAAAATTGTAAATGCTTAAATTTAAACACTGAGGTTGTTTTATATTTGGAAATAAATAAAAATCTATCATTTTCCCCATTTTGGCCAAATTAAGATATACAGTGAGAGCATGCATGTTTGATCATAGTTAAATCGTTTTATTGCCAGTAAAAATATATCACAGAAGATGGCAGCAACAATTGTTCTCATCTGGCCATTAATGAGAAAACACTGTACAATAGGCATTCAATCCTAGAACAAAATCATCATTAAGAAATATCACTTAAGGGGGAGTTGCTTTCAGGATAAAAAACATTAAAAGGACATGTGATCTTCAGAAATATTTTAATGGAAATCTGAGATAATGTATAAAGTCAACACAAAATGCAGCTTTAAGCAAGTCATGTCCATTGTCGTTTGGTACATACATAAACAGCATTTATAAGGCGCCTTTCCAGAAAGATCAAAGCGCCATGAAAACAAAAAAATAAACCAAAACAAAAAAGAACAATGCAAACAGAGTCAATATGAAGGATAGAAATCAGACTTCAAAATCTTCTTGAAACTAGGCAGTGTACATGCCTCCCTGATGTTTTTCAGGCGGCTGTTCCACAGTGAGGGTACAGAAACATAGAACGAATTATCCCAAATATGATTTTTCCGCATAATGAGCAGTGAGAAGAGAAGTATCCAATGATGAACGTGTAATGGGTCCAGTAGCAGGTTTGTGTTTATGAGAAAGAAAGTTTGTAAGGTAATCTGGTGCGTTACCTTGAAAACATTTGAAGGCATACATGGAGATCTTAAATTTGATGCACTCCCGTAGGCCCTGTCACACTGTTGTGTATAGAGCCAACATTTGCCCGACGTTTTTGAAATTTGGGTGTATGTTCAAGTAAGTTGTCATTCGTTCGTGACATATTGGGCATACGTTGTATTCGTTAGCAGTTCGCTAGGGGTTCGCAGAGATATGTTGGGGTTTCTGGCATTTTGTGAGCATGTTCAAAATGTTGAGCCGGTGACAACGTATTGATCAATACGCTATGTATATGTTGAGCATTAGGCCTAAAAAAAAAATGTTTGATTGGCGTAACCCGACCGACCCTAAATACATCGCCGACCCTGAATATTTTTTATTATTTTGAGGGGGAAAAAAACAAAAAACAAACAAACAAACAAAACCCACTGAAATCTGAAGTTTGTTATTGTTTAAAACTTCAGAAACTTGTACTCATAGAGTCTGTTGGTTTCTATAAATAAAAATAAAAATGTTTAAAGAAAAGGGAATTGTTGCCGTCTCTTCATTTGTGTGTACTGCTGTCTTTTAAGTGTTCAAAAGTAGATGATTTAAAATTAAAAAAATTAAAAATCCCGACGACCTACCCTATTTGTTTTGGTCATGTTACGCCAATCAATCTTTTTTTTTTAGGCCTATAGTTGTGTGAATGTTTCGCATGTTGGGTGTAGGTTGCTTATTCTTCAGCTGTCCGGCCATATACTGTGCTTAAGAAGAACCTACACCCAACGTGCGAACATTCACCTAGCAAATGCTCAACGTATACATAGCGTATTGATCCTAACGCATGTCACATGCTCAACATGTTTAAAAAAAATGAAAATGTGTGACTTGCGTTGTGATCAATACGCTATGTATACGTTGAGCATTTGCTGTGTGGACATTTCGCATGTTGGGTGTACGTTGCACATTTGTTCATAAACAGCGCTTAGAAGAGAAGAAACCTACATCCAACATGCGAAACGTTCACGCAGCGAATGCTCAACGTATACATAGCATATTGATCACTACGTTGTCATCCGCTCAACATTTTGAACATGCTCAAAAATGTTCATAAGCATTATGTTCCCAGTCCCTTAACACTTTTAGACCGGTGATTTGACATTTCGCCGCTAATAAATCATCAAAGGATGTGTCTATTTCCCACTATGTTATCCAATTAAAAGACTGCAAAGGACATAAGTATGCCCCAAGGGCATAAACTAACCTTCATAACCCTGAAAATGGACCACATAGTCAGCGGTTGACAAAATCTTAGATGATTTAGTACCGGCGAAATGTCAAAATCACCGGTCCAAAAGTGTTAAGGGATGGGAACATAATGCCCCTAGTGAGCTATTGACTTACCAAGGCATCAAGGTGCTCTTTGGGTGAGATAAATATTCTGCCATTGAGACTAAGGCCAGATGTGATACAAACATCACTCTCTTTAAACAGGATTTTCTCTGAAAAAATAATACAAAATATATGGCAAATTATCTTATTCTAAATTAACTTACTACAGCTGGGTGTACTTTTAATGAAGGGGTGTATTGAAACCTTCATAAAATGTCAGTGTCGTTCTATGGATCATGGCTGATTCTTTGTGACCCTATTGATTATGGAACGACACCGTCGTCTATTTTGGGACGTGCGATGTGCAGAGATAAGAGTTGTTGCTTCCAATGCCGTCAGTCCAACAGAGTTTTGGTCTACCACGTTTATGCATTCTTTTGATAGCTCCTTCGAGTTATCACCTTTTCTAGGTTGTCTAAAATTGGTCAAAATGAAATAGGGGTAAAATGTCAAGTTGCATTGCAAATGTATAATACAATTTGAATTTGATCGCTAAACTTGTATTTGATTGATTTTAAAAACAACCATGGTCAATACTTCCTAAGATCGTAAGGTGTGATGAATCAAAAGCACTGGTTCATAATATCGATTCGAGGGGAGAGGATTTGAGTAAAATGACCAAAATTTGACAATTTCAGGTTGAACGTGTCTAAGGATGGAAGATACCTATGGTTTGGATAGGGTTTAAAATTATCTCAATATATGTGACCCAACACGAGTAAATGAGGCACAATGAGGGAAATGTGAATATTGAGTTATTGATATCATGATAATAAGTTAAGGGACATTTTTGGGGAAAAGTGTACTTTAGCTCCCAGATACTAGACTGTACTAGTATCGACCAATACTAGAACACCCAGTATCGTTCGATGTACATTATTTTGGTCCAGTATCGCTTGATACTGGCACGTTTAAAATGTTCCAGTATTGCCCGATACTGGATCAAAATAATGTACCAGTATCGATCGATACTGGTACATTATTTTGTTCCAGTATCGGGCAATACTGGTAGAATATGTACCAGTATCGCCCGATACTGGTACATGAAAAATGTTCCAGTATCGCCCAATACTAGAACATTAAAAATGTACCAGTATCGCCCAATACTAGAACATTCAAAATGTACCAGTATCGCCCAATACTAGAACATTAAAAAATGTGCCAGTATTGTCCAATACTGGAACATGAAAAATAGAAATGGGAGTCGCCGCCGATTGGCTTTTTTAAAGCAAATCATAGGCCCAATTTCACAGTTACGCTTGTGATTGGTTCTCAGTGGGATCCGATAGCATGACGACAGGATCCATAAAAAAGAACGATGAAATAGTCTTACTTCATTATCCGGGTTTGATTTCTACCTTTTCTCTAGTCGTAGACTCTCTCACTGATAATGGATGACTCAAGCTATAACAATTGACACAGCAGATATTATCGGAGGCGTGTCTTTTTCAGAATCAAAAGCTGATGTCAACTTGGAAGACGAAATTGACAATAAGCACATTTAAGAAAGGGGTCTTGTCAACGAGCTATAAGTGGAACACTATCAGGCGATGATGGGAGAACATCAGAAAACTGTTTTGAAAACTTGTCGCAGTTGAGTATGGGAATATTTAAATTCTCAAAATAGAGTCAACTATTTCTAAGCTGACTGATCATCGGTAGTTTTCCAAGCCACTGAATTTTTCAAAAAGAGAAAATGATCATGCATTCGTAACGTTAAATTAACTTGACCAATCATCTCATCCTAATGTAGCAATAAAATCTATTTTCAGAGCCTCAACAACTTCAAGAGAAAGCTATTGAACGACCCTATAATAGTGTGTAGTACTCCAACATAAACAATGTTGTTCCCAAACCATAATGAATGAGATGGTTTTCCCTCGCAATATTTTAAAACACTACGACATTTTTTTCTTCAAACAAATAATAGAAAATAAATCCCGCAATTCATATAACAACTGAACACGTATTTGAAAAACGAAAAAATAACTATCAATGCACTCAAAGCTGACCTCGTAAAAATGTCGCTAATTTTTAAAGCTGAAATAGTCGTCCCCTTTTCACAAATATGACAATACACGAGTTCTGGAACAAATTAAATCGTTCCATTATCGCGCGATACTGGAACATGTAAATCGTTCTAGTATCGAGCGATACTGGAACGATTTACATGTTCCAGTATCGAGCGATACTGGAACAAAATGGTCCAGTATTGGGCGATACTGGAACATTTAATTTGTTCCAGTATCGATCGATACTGGAATGAAACCGTTCCAGTATCGGGCGATACTGGAACACATGAAGTGTTCCAGTATCGGTCGATACTGGAACACAATTTGATGTTCCAGTATCGACCGATACTGGAACATGTAAATTGTTCCAGTATCGAGCGATACTGGCAAAATTCATGTACCAGTATCGACCGATACTGGTATACCAGTATCTGGGACCTAAAGTACACTTTTCCCCATTTTGGTACCAAAGTCAATGTTATATCACATTCCTAATCGAAGTTACGGATTATTACAAATCACTTTGTCTCAAAGCATCAAATACACATTGTCAAGTTACAGACATTTAAAGTTTTGGTTTGTTATCAAATCAATTGAGTAAATGAAAATTAAATATCTCAAAATGTAGTTTAACTCTTCTTTTGAGTATAAATGAAAATTAAATATCTCAAAATGTAGTTTAACTCTTTTGTTTCATGACTTTGAATCTTTGGTTGGATACAAGATGTATCAAAAATCAGAAATTATTATGAATTTGACTTATTTTGACTGTGTCCCACATTTTTTCTCTTAAATCAAATTAGCTAATGCCTCTGGCATTGTGCCTCATTTACTCATGTTGTGTCACATATTACTAGATTGGCAGCAGGTGGATATATTTATGTATAGAGTAATATTTTGTTCAACATAATTGGTTATGATGGGAATTTAAATTGTATTATTTTACATTGTTTTGGTAGCAGGCAAGCCTTACCGGTCTCTGTCAACAATGATTAGGCTTGTAAAAATTGGAGTGTCTGTTCTTTGATAGTAATAGATAACATAAATGTAGTTGCATATGAGCACTCACATTCCCAGGCCCATATACCTTAATAAATGTTTACCTAATCTATGTAAAAATATTGCTATTTGCAATACAAAAGGATCAAATTTGACTAAATTTATTAGCAATCTCAGGTCGGAAAATGGTTAGCACAGTATTAACCCTAACCTCGTAAGTCTCATTTTGAAGATTTTTTTTTTTTTTTCAACGACAAAAATGCGGACAAAAAGAGTGGCGCCTCCACCGGGGCTCGAACCCACAACCTCTCGGTTTGCGAGACGAACGCTCTACCAGTGCGCCACGGGGGCCAACCATACTCGACTATGTAGCCTGGGGCCATTATTTCATCGAAAAAGTGCCACACCAGCTGGCACAGACAGACTTTACCGTGGACATTTGCGGCATTGAGGATGGTTAGGGTTAATAAAATCATACATGGAAAATTTTGGAAAAAAAGAAAAAAAAGAGAATAATAATATACCTATTAAAAGAGTGTTTCTAGAGTGCATTTTGCTCTTACCTCCTGTGGATTTGAGTTCACATAGAACCAAGTCTTCTCCAAGGCACATTTTTTCTGACACAGCTATAACTATCTGTGCAGCTGAGGTACTCATTGGGTCGCGGAGTGTGGTGTAAGTATGGTCTGCACAATAAACCTTGAATATACCTATTGAAACAACAAAGATGGTCTAAAATAAGCAAAATGTGGTCAAAGATGTCTTTTGAGTCATTGGCTAATTTAACAAATTACCTTTAGGCAAAAGAAGAAGAAAAAAACCAGTTCTACGGGCAAGCAGACCTCTCAGGTAGGGTCGGTCAGTCAATATATACAAATTTGCAAATAAAAAAAAATGGGCCAGTCAGCCACTTAGAACAGTTTTTTTCTTCTTTGTCGCCTTAGGCATATGTGTTATTTTATTATTTTGCTGCCACCATTTTGTATTATGACTCTGTAAGGAAATCTTTGATTAGATTTGATGGTATCTGATCAAAACATAGCCTGAATCTCTCCCCAATACGTTATGCAATGTCGCTTCACTAGAGAAATGTTAAGAGCTTGACACATGTCCCATTTAATTGAAAGAACATCTTTGTAGGTAACTTATTACAATTGCTGAATACAAATTGTTTCCACATTTATTAAAAAAATGACAAATGTAACATGAACAGGTAATAAATACATTTTTGGAATCTTAGTTTTTGAGCATTGGAGGATGTTTTGATTATATTTTTGGAATAGTAATATTATACACATATTGAATGCCTGAGAGTGTGATAGTACAAATTATATCACGAGGTCAAATTTGGAATAATCCAAATTGGACCAAGTGATGATAGTTTTACTTTTGCACAAGCAAACGGCATTCAATATTTGTTTTATATCATGATATCACATTGTACTTTTCCAGCCATAATGATAGTAAAAACTATCACATGGTTGAAATCAAGCCTATCATGATATAAAACGTTATGAGTTTTCTGCATATTTCATAGTCATGAGAAACATAAATTCTGACAAGTAATAAAGCACTTACTTTCATCTTGAGCCTTGATTGATTTCCTTATTGGAGCATCATCCTCCGATCTATGAAATTCCCCCAGTCCTTGACGTTGTACCTGCCACGCCCGACCTCCTTCTTCCTCGATCCGTCTCACCATGTGCAAGATCCGTTCTAAATTCTCCATCTCTCCTTGCAAATTTGGATACACTAGACAGTCTTTACACATATCAGCAAAGAGTGTTTCTACAAAGTTCATTATCGTTGGGTCATCGTGGAAGGCAATACCGGCGACAACACTCCATTGACAGACCAGACGAATGACTCGGCGTTTATTGCTTAATATAAAGTCAACCATCTCTTGTTCTGTTCCATCTCCAGCGTCGGCATGGTAAGTGAACAAGTGAGTTAAGGGAAACAGTAATGGTTACAATATATAGGGTAACATAAACTTAAGACTTTCCAGTCCACGCAGCAGTCAGCTGCAGACGACATTCAAAAAGTTCACAAATTGTTTCAAATATTATTGAATTTCATTACCATATTTGGAATCACCCTGAGAAATGCATTGAAATAAGTACAAACATGCCTAGTATTGGTTCAGTAATTGTTGAGATAGACTTTGAAAATCTGTTTTGTATATGGTAAAACTAATAGTCGGGTGGAAAGTGTTAAGGTATTCAAAAATCATTGGAAATGTCTACTTATGTCAAACAAATACTGCTCTATGGGCCTAATTAACCCAGAATTGTCCAGAATGGTAAATTTTAGATTTTTCAAGACATACAAAAATACCTTTTAATCAAAAAGCAGTCCGCCCCTGGCTGGCACCGTAGGGTTTTGTAGTTTGCAGGATGGGTAAGGTTAAACATTAAAGGGTACTAAGAGATGTGTTGAAGGCTGCGCCCTCAATTAGGATAAAAAAAGAAATTTCTACTTTTTTACAATTGTATTACATACACAAACTTACAGGTCTAAGGATTAAGATAAATCAGCCGTCTTTGTGCAATAAAACGTTGTTTCAAAATATTCCAGCCCCGGATCGGACAGTATTTTATGGTTAACAGCGTTACGCTATTTTCTCTTCAATTCAAATTACATACGATATTACATAGAGGGCGTTTTTAAAAAGAAGGTTTCTATAAATAGCGATATTTCAACATATTTCAACATTGTTTTTATCAAGTTTTGCTGCTTTTTTGTGAGTAGAAACAACAATAATGGCCAATTATAATGATTATTTTTAATATTGAAGTACATTTTATAAACAAAATAAATCTTAAACATCTCTTAGTACCCCTTTAACATTATCATCGTCCTAAACCATCAACCTTATATTATGTTCATCACCATCTTCACAAACAAAAAGGATATTGGTTGAGTAGATGCGGACACAATTGCCTACTTGGCATGAATACCATATGAGTTAGAAGGAAGTCTTCAATGAAGGTATCCGTCTCATCTACTCTACTATCTATACGTGTCTCAAGAAGGTGTTCTAACATCTTCTCAGGATTACCTGCCATTACAGAATACCTGAATAAAGAGAGAATATGAGATATGGTAAATAATGTAAGGCTTTAGTGTAGTAAAAAGAGGCGAACACCATTAGAACAAAATATACACCTAACACAAATAGTTCTGACAAGGTGCTTTAATGTTAGCTAATTTAAAATCAGTACCTGGTAAAGAATACATGCATCTTAGATATACATTAAACAAGATTCATACACTCTTAGTAGTGTCAAACCAATCAGAAACATGTATACGCGGAGTGCATTGAAAGTGTCTAAAGCACTCCGCGTGTGTGTCGTTTAATGCGCGCACCACACGCTTTGTTTTGATTTGTGGTTTAGGCATTGAGGGTTCGCCGATTTTCACTGCCGGTGTTAGCTAACACGTTTTTATTTGTTATTACACAGATCAAGTTTATGCTTAAATTGTAAATTTTGATTTACATATAGTGTCGTGTATGAATTAGGTCAATACATGCATATGTTTTGTTTCTCAAAAAATTAGAAAAATCAATGCACTTGCTCAAATGCTGATATGCTCACAATAGCACCCCCACCCCCCGATTAACACATCACCATCAGTTCTCGTGCATTGATTTGTCTAACATTGATTTGTCTTTGTCTTTCGAAACAACACATACGCATTTATTTTCCACAATTTGAGACCTTATTCATAAAAATTGAGTGGATACTTTAAAAGTTATGATGACTTAAGTAAGTAACCAGCCAACTGAATACAAAGTTTATAGTAAACTTATTTTCTATGGGATATAATTGCCTAATGAGTGCTTAGCAGTGACAATTTGTGTGAAATGAATCACAGCTCACCATTGATCCATACATGCTTGACCGGTTCAATAACACACAGTGTTCAATACAAATCAATAACATCCCACACACAAAAAAACATTTTCCCTGTTAGCTGTCATTACTAAAAGCATCATAACTTAAAAGTATAATGAGGTGTCATATTGTGGAGAGAAAATCTGGTCATTTATTGTATATCTTAGATTTTTGATACTGATTACTGATTTTAAATTAACACACATAAAAGTACCTGGTCAGGAACTTTTGTGTTAGGTGTATATATAGCATGTGGTAGGCATCATTGATAAGCTAATGGTGAAAAGCATTTAAAATAAGTAGCCCTTATATGGGAACTTTGATGATTGGAAATTAAACAAATGTTTTAAAATAATAATTTCAATCCATGTAAATGTGACCTGGCACCACAAAATGAGAGTAAAGTCGCAGGAAAAAGACATTTTCACATTTTCAGAAAGTAGATATCCTCAGGTTTAAAATGACACAAAAGTTGTATAATAGGCCATTCCATAGCGAAATTATGATCAATTGAAGTGAATCATCGCTGAATTATTGAATTGGAGAAAAAGGCCTTCAAAGTCAGTGAAGCTTATCGTATCAAAACTTAATCGAAAGATTGTTTATGCCAAAGACCTCTTATTGAACGGCCTGTCATTGGTTCATTTGAGAATTTACAGGGTTCAAACTACTAATAGCTTAGGAAAGCCCTGACCTTTAAGACCATAAATATGATCACAATTATGTGCTCGATAATATCTGCACTTACTGGATGGAATATGTTCTACAGTTATATGTTCATCCTTCAGATGGAATGAAGTGTAGATGTTAATTGGATAAAAACAAGTTAGAATTCTAAAAAACATCAAATGTCATCAGTACATATATATGTGTACTGTCGCGGCAAAAGGGTGCAGTTGTCAGTAAAATGCATTTTGAGATATTGATGGAATTAGGCATGGAAACAAAGAAAATAAGACAATTTTACAGTAAATTGTCTTCATAAAATCAGAAAGTAGTATCCAATCTTAACCACAAAGGTTTTATTTTGAAGCATTCAAAAAGCTCCTTTTTTGGTATTTAGATCTCAACTTCTTCTTTCAGAGACAACTGCACCCTTTTGCTTCGGTTGTACACCCAAACTCTCCCTCATAAAATATAAAAGACCACATAGCGTAACTGTACATTGTGACTCATATTTTCTCCTAAATGTTTAGATTTCATTGGTAGAAACTTACTTGAAATGTGCACCTAGTGAGCCAGCTTCTCTATTTGCTGGCTGTTTTTCTAGCACCAATACATCTTGACCATGTTCTTTTAACCTTACTGTATTAGCTTCAACATCCTGTCATAGAGAGAAGAGAACGTAGACATCAATTATTATTATGCCATTGATTAAACAGTCACTAGAAAAAAGTATCAATAGTTGTTAATTATGTATTTCTACCAAAGACATAATACCAGCAAAGAGGATTAGTAAATTATAAATTGATATTGTAAGCATCAGTATAACACTTCCAGCATAGATTGCTATTTCAGATACAATTGTCAAACACTCTCAGAAAAAAGGTCCTTAATCTGTCCTCTAATAACACTTTCCACGCGGCTATAAGACCATATCGAAACAAGATTTGTCAGAAATTTTTCCCAACTTTCAACGTCTATCTCAAGAATTACTGAACCAATACTTGGCATGTCTGTACTTATTTGAATGCATTTCTCATGGTGATTCCAAATATGGTGATTAAATGTAATAATTTTGACATTTTTTAAACAGTTTGTGAAATTTTGGAATGTCGTCTGCAGACGCCTGCCACATGGAAAGTGTTAAGAACCCTCAATGGTTCTTAAATGAAACCAAAATTGGTTCTTGAAAAGGTTCTTCATTTTTGAAGCATCTTTTTGAAGGTTCTATGAGGAAATTCTCTCTTGAACTTTTGAAAAGGGTTCTTGAGAATTTGAGAACAATTTGGAGAACCATTAAAGGTTCTAAAGAGACAAAAAAAGATTCTTAAGAGATCTAAAATGTAGGGTGTCCATTTTGGTTCTACTGGTTTTTTTTAAGTGACAGTCACAAAGAAGAATGGAGTGATTTTTTATGAATGAATTTCCTGGGCAGATTACATCACGAACAGGGATCCTTCATAATGGAATTTATTTTCATTAAGAAAACCCATGTATCATATGTGAGATTGCTTCCCAAAATTTGTCCTATTGATTTGTCTTAGGCCTAAAAAAAAGGTTTGATTGGCGTAACATAGAAAAAAAATAGGGTAGGTAGGTCGGATTTCTTTTTTAAAATTGTTTTAAATCTATAAAACGTCTATGAAATAGTATATACCAGCACACATATACCATACAGACGTAAACAAATGGCACAAATACACATTTTCACTGTTTCTCTGACACATATTTGTTTTTTGGGGTGGTTTTTTTTCTTTTTCTCACACACACAAAAATAAATGTTTAGGGTCGGCGGTAAAAATAGGGTCGGTCAGGTTACGCCAATCAAACAATTTTTTTTTAGGCCTTACTGTTGTGATTTTGTATAAATTTAAGGCTATTTTTCATAAATACGAAGTTTGTCTCAAAATACATTTAGTAGACCTATGGATTCACACTGTTTCAGAGAGATTTATAAGGTATAATTTTTGAAGCAACCTTTGTAAAAATCCAGGAAAATGTTGTTTTGCCATCACTGAATGCACCTTAGATACATATCTTATTCTTAGTCTGATACATTAACATAAGGCCACAGTAAAAAAAAAACCTGCTTTACAGGCCCGATCGACCCTTTTTTTCTTCTTCAAATATTTTTTTATATATATATATAAATTGTTTTGAAAATGTTTGGAACATTTTTGAAATATTTTGATTTTAAAAAAAATTGGAAATTGTTTGATTTTGTTTGGAATAATTTAAAAATTGTTGAAAATTCACCAACATTTCCCAATTTTTTGACTGCCCCCCCCCCCCAATTAAACCCAACCCTACCTGAGAGGTCCATTTGCTTGTAGAACAGGGTTTTTTTGTGGCTTAAACATTAGTCTTACCCTGAGTATTCTATTGAAGTCCTCTTTATCAACTCTCAAGAAATGACAGTTATCTTCTCTTAGCACAATTGAAGCAGCTCTTGGAGAATCGTTGACAAGTGCCAACTTGCCAAAATCATCTCCCTCGTGTAGTGTACATACCACTCCTTTACCGTATATAACTACATTCACTGATCCCTTGAGGATTATGTACCATGATTTGCCTTCGTCACCTTGGTTGAACACTACAGGGGGAATTCAAAAAAGGTGTTCAGTTACTATTACGCATACTTTGTATTTGTATTATAACGCTCTTCATCTTTTTTGTCTTTGCCATTGGCTACTTAGGCTTAAATTAAACTTCTTAAGTCCTTTAAATCAGTAAGGCTTAATTATTATGATCAAGTTACCAAATTGTAAGTTCCAGCATTCAATATATTACTAGATGTTGTCCATTCTTGTAAAGTCACAAATTATTGATGACATAAGGGAGTAAATATGTTGCAGAAATGAGTCTTTTTTTACTGTTTTGAAAATTGAGTAACATTTTTAAGACAAAATTGAAATAAAGCTAAGCATCTGGCATAACAAAATTAAAATCTTGATGTAAGGAAGCAATGTGTTAACATTAAAAATAAAGTGATTTGAAGAAGTATATGAATCATTGATAGACTTTTATGGGATTCAAAATGGGATGTGTTCTTGCAAAATCAGGCGGAACTGGGCATGGTCAAATTGGAATTTTTGATTGAATCATTAAAGGTTACAATTCTCTGTAAAATTACATTTTTCCTTTTTTTTAATGATTGGACATTAGTATCCTATCAAAGGTTATTAACTTTTTAAATTGCAGAAATGTTGTATTTTGTTCAGTGTTCAATCTTCTCCACACTCACACTGGATTCCAAAGCATTGACCAAGAAAGTGTGGTAGACCAGTCCTAACTTACATTGACCTACTGCGGCGTACGATTATGGGTAGAAGAAATCAAGACACTAATGTTGGAAAGAACAATTGGAGAAACATTGTGGTTTGGGAAAACCACCGGACATGTATTAGTCAAGTGATAAAACATGTAACAATTATTACACTTACACACAGTCCCAGCTTTGGCATGAGATTCAAACACCAAGACATTTGCCAGTTCTCTCTTCACCATAGTTGATAGATGCGCCAATGCTTTGATGTGGAGTAACTCTTCATAGATAATCTCCAAGTCATCCACAGATCTCTCATCTGGACTGTAATTTATAAAGGGAAGAAGGGAGGGTGTTATAGAGCAGTTTGGAATATATTTCCATACGGGCAAAAACAATGTTAGGTATTCCTCTACATTGGCATAGCCAGAGGGGGGGTATTCGTTGGTTGAGATTGGCACTGTCGGTTCGAGCTCAATTTCTACGTGCCGGTTTTGGTGACGCCACATCGCAATCACAACCCCCCTCCCCATCCCCCACTCTCAAGTTGCTGACATGTCGACAATTCTCAAAAGATGACAGCCTGATAAGTCCTTGTCAGTTCACTTTGCATTTTTGCCTCCCCCTCCCCCATATGAAAAACCTAGCTACACCACTGTTCCTTTACACTCCTCAACAAGGGACAAAGAGCAGCTTGATAGAATGTTTGTTTTAAATGTAGAAATGAACATGTGATAACTAACCCAAAAACACTTATGATGCCAAGAATATTTTACAATTTTCTACTTGATTGATGCTTTTAAAAGGTTCCAACACTTATGAAGTCAATGCTAAGGATATTTTACAATGTTCTACTTGATTGATGCTTTTAAAAGGTTCCAACACTTATGAACACAATGCCAAGAATATTTTACAATTTTCTACTTGATTGATGCTTTTAAAAGGTTCAAAAGTGTTAAATCTGCAAGCAAAATCTAATTTTCTTGATAGCAAATGTGAAAACCTGGATGAAATAAAAGCAACTCCTGTCAGAACTTGAAAATTGGGGTTGGTAATTCCATTAGGTACAGTAAAAGGACACACAATATATTTTTCTGTTTGATTACTGTATATAACAGGTGGCATATAAGTACATTGTTATGGGTTATTTCTATCTTAAAATTGTCCTGCGCATATATTCTGAATTTTGAACAGAAAGACAATATGTTGGAATTATTTCCAACAGAGGCAAAGACAAAAGGGGTGAAATAATAACAGATCTGAGCTCAATTGACCTTCCATGAATTTACTTTGGTACGTGTAGTATTTAAAAATACAAAGATATGTTCTATGTGTTAGTGTTATAAGTTTTGTCGCAAATAACCAATTTTGTACATTTGTTTACGTTAAAAATAGTTGCCAAGGCAACATCCCTGTAATAAATAGATCTCATTAGCAAAATACAGACTACATGCATAATTATATACATTCTTATAATAGAGGGCTAAATATTTGCTTCATTTTTGCAAAACATAGCTTTCATGCATACGAGTTTCAGGGTTAATATTAGTGTAGTGCAGCGTATATAAATGCTATCTGGTGATGACAGTGCAAAATACTAAACCTTACTTCTTTAAAAAATATGAAAATTAAAATAAAACATATGGTAAAGACAATAAATAGACAAACAAACAATTTAACAAAAGGCTGAACAATACATGGACGAAGCTTAAGAAGTACCAGTATTGATTACTTAATTTATATACGTATCTTATACAATAGGTCCACAAAGACATCCCCCATAAGCTTCAATCCCTGAGGAATATTCACCCCAGATTTGGTCTATTAGTGATCCATTTGTCTTTTTTTTTCAGCTACTTTTTCCATTAAGGTTCCTTTATATCACAATCCTACTATAGAAAACATCTCCCACTAACGTGACTAATATATAGTGTGTGTATCTTAGGAATATAAAGGGGTAAAAAAAAGTAAGCCCCCCCCCCCTAATATTAGAATACTTTTGTTTACATAACTTCACACACAATTAGACGTTTTGAAAAGTTGAAACGATTATGAAAAGACAAAACGCTTGGCTACCAATAGAAGGTTTTACATTTTCGATATCATGTTAACTTTTCCCAAAACAGTCACATTTCCCCAAAATGATGTTTTCAGAAAAAGTGGCACTTGGTCCATACCATTAATTTTAAAAACTCTCTCTCGTGATTTTTGTGTACGAAAATTAGACCAAGCTTGTTTGCATAACTCCGCACAGGATTAATCGTTTTGAGAAATTTAAAAACTTGTGAAAAGAAAAATGCTTGGCTTCTCACAGAAAGTTTCTCCTGTTCAATATCATGTTGACTTTTCCCAAAATTGTCTCATTTTCCCAAAACGATGTTCTCAGAAACAGTGGCAATTTTCAAAATCCTATACAATTTTGTTTACGTATCACTCCCACACAATTAAACATTTTAAGAAATTGAAACTTTTCTGAAAAGGAAAAACGCTTAGCTATCCGTACAAAGTTTCCCATTTTCAATATCATGTTTACTTTTCCCAGAAAAGTCAAATATCCCCAAAATGATGTTTCCGTTAACATTAAATTTGCCAAAATCTAATACCTGTAAGTGCCACTTTTCTGAAAACATCATTTTGAGGAAATGTGATTGTTTTAGGAAAAGTAAACATGATATCGATAATGTAAAACTTTTTAATGGTAACCAAGCATTTTCTCTTTTCATAATCGTTTCAATTTTTCAAAATGTTCAATTGTGTGTGAAGTTATGTAAACAAAAGTAATCTAATTTTAGGGGGGACTTACTTTTTTTGATCCCTTTATATGGTGTATGGTCTCATAATAAGCCACACTCTTTGCCTATCATATCCACTCCTTCACCTTGCTAAACAATTACGCAAATTACTACAATCACTATAAGGGCCATTAAACTTATTTGCCTCTTGAAATTCACATTCAAACAACACATTTTCTTATAGGTTTCTTTTTGACATCTGGACATTCCTAATACCCATCAAAAGTAAACAAACTACAGATCACTAGCGCACAGACCAAGAGTTATCTAGTCATGAGAGAGTTAATCGCACAGAGGGTCAATGTGGGGGAGGGGTGGGGCAATCTGTCATAAAACACTGTCTTCACTTATTTATTTGTCTATTTTATTTTTTTGGGAGGGTACACAGGGTGGGGAGGATTTTGGGAGTGGTACCCATGCCCCTCACCCCTTGATTATACCACCAAAATAACCGAGGTTCAAATCTTCCAGAGTGGGATGTCATCATAAAACATCTCCTTCAAACAAAAATAAAGCTTACACACTTTATCAAAGTCTATAGCTATAGACCCTTAACAAAATTAAACACTTTAAACATTGAAATCTTAATATATAATACCGGGAGATTTGATGCATTGACAATGCATTAACCATTAATGGTCCATATTGTGTTTAAAAGCTTAATAATACATTCAAATATCCTGGGTACAGAATTAGGGCGATTGATGCATTATCAATTATTTACATTTAGTATCGCATATTTGAACACACTGTGACATGAATCGTCATCAATTGTGAATTTAAAAGACTACGATTTTTCGTTCTTTATAAATTGCAATAAATTCGTAATATTACCACAGTCCCTTAT
Source organism: Ophiura sarsii (assembly GCA_035610835.1). Lineage (NCBI taxonomy): Eukaryota > Metazoa > Echinodermata > Ophiuroidea > Amphilepidida > Ophiuridae > Ophiura > Ophiura sarsii. The sequence goes on from CM069443.1 coordinate 2,129,295, forward strand.
ACAATGGTGCACTTAAACAGCAGACAATTCAATGAACAAGTAAAGTATGCGGTGGGAAAACATTGTGTCTTTCTCTTGGGAATTAAGATGTTTAATTCTTGATGTTTAAAGAGGCTTGTAATGTGAATTGGTGTTGCCTAATATACATGCCCAATTCGGGTAATTTCAGCCCAATATTTTTTCTTAACCATTGGCTTTATGGAAAGTAGTGCTTGTTACTTTGGCCAATTGGGCCCTACTAAACTTCCAAGTGAGTATAGTCAACATTGTAATGGTGCAATGTGCTTAGATTGATTGGGCATATAGGCTTTGCAATTCTGCTTTTAAATTGCAGAAATGTATTTTTTTGCTTTCACATTCAATTCATCCCCTATGGATTTCACGGCACACAGTAAGACTCGTAATTTTGTGGGTACTTTTGGAATTGTCAACATATTCTATTTCCTCCGATATTTAATCTTAGAACTCCCAGCATTCCAAAGTGCTTTTGAGTTATGTCTTTGAAATTGTTATAAGTATTTATGGCCAACTTTTGAAAATCTTAAATAAGGGAGATTTTTCATATATTTCTGCAAACGTACCCTTTGTTCCCCATTCTCCATTTGAGGTCTATTTTCAGCCTTTGTGGAGAGGGGTTTTTACAATGTCTCAAAAGAATTACTACGCACCTTTAGGTGATCGTTACTTCCTAAATATGTGTTGCCGAATAGAACAATTCAAACTTAATCATGGAGAAATGAGTGATTAAGTAAATGTAGTCAAAGGACAATTCCTTCCAAGTTTTCTCATATTGAGTGATTCAGACAGCACAGACAAGATACTTGCTTACATTGTTTAAGATGGGTTTTTTGCAAGGAGGATTTCTGTTACATCTCAAGCCAAATTACTGCTGAACCTGAACAAGATTGTGAGACGTTTCAGCGTATCTTGACACCATAAACATTTAACATCATTATTTAGGACGCGGGAATTTTAAATCTGCAATCTGCCTTTATTATTTAAATATAGACCATCGCCTAATCCATTTGAATGATTAACATTTGAAAACAAGTAAGTACATCAATTAAGATCGCCGCCTATTGTTTGGTTTATTCACCTGTTCTTGTAATTATCAAACCTCCCCAGATTAGACTTAGCCTGAACTGTAATTCAATTTTCACTAGAGATTTTATGATTCTTGTTAAATTAAAAGAGTCAATCGCATTCTCTCTTTACAATGAGTTGTATTATTTTAGTGTTGTGGTTGTTATGAAAGTCACGATCGATTATAACTCAGTACTCAAATGATATGAAGAAATGCATTTATCAAGTATTCAACAGTGCTGGCCGGCTAATTGAACAGAGAATGAGTAAGTAACCATCTGCGCAATTGAAATCTGTATACTACACAAACTTGGATGCCAGTGTTCTTTGACTACTGTTTCTGAATATGCTCATTTCTCTGTAATTATCTGAACCGAGCCAAATGCGGTTATTTCGTGAGAAAACTGTAAATTGGGACAATTTGGCACATTTTTTGAAATAACAACAATTTTGTTTGTGTGCAATTTTCAAAACAACACCCCGTACATCTTACGTTTTCTTCATTTTATTTCATTAAGGACATTCCAATCAATGTTTTACCACGATAAAAGAACCATATTTCTACCATTTTGGCTTAAAAATAGTGAATTATATTCAAATTTCCGAAAATGTCCGGAAATTACAGAGGGCCATAACTTCGGACCCGAACATGCTACGGATGTAGAACAATGTTTAAAAGATGTATTTTGTAACTCTCTTTCATGTTCTGCACCTAACTCAATTTCGTCAAAAAGTGAGTTAGCTCCTTTTGGAACTAAGCTCTTCATTTGGTGAATCTGGAGATAACAATTATAAACTAAGGTATTCACAATATCATGCACAATAAAATCAATTGTGATGGTAAGGGACAACTGGGTACTAAAGAGGGGACAATAGTGTAACGCTCATTTTATACTTTTAAAACAATGGGGTCAAATTGACTATTAGGCCCAATTTTTTTTGTTATGTTGTCCTCAACCGCCCGCTCGTCAGATTTAGGGCCGCTCCAATTTTTTTGATTTTTTTTCTGATTGTTGGCTGAACTTTGAGCTTCCGCTGGTAAAAGAAAATAAAAAATAAATAAATAAACAAATCCGCTCACCCGCCCCTCCTCTCTGAAAGTTGTGGAGGACAACATAACATTTTTTGGGGGCCTAAGGACGGTGTCAACTATGCATCCAACTTATGGGGTCAATAACCAAAAGTGGTCAAATTTGACCCCGGTTTTAGGTTGGATTTTGACCCAGGTTTTAGGTTGGATGCATAGCTGATGCCGTCTTTGATAGTAAAGTTGACTCCGTTCTTGATAGTCAATGTGACCCGATTGTTTAATATGAGAGTAGATGGATTTAAAAGGACACAAGTACTCTAGCTGTACCAAGTACTAAGGGACTAACTGGGAACTATAAAGAAAGATGATATATAAGTGTTTGGATAAGATACTTTTAGATGCAATACGGTGAAACTTATCCTATTAAAAGTGTGTGGGGTGGGGAGGTGGGGTGGTTAGAGATGATCACAATGTTTCGATTAGTCTTTAGATGGTTTTCAAAAGGTATGTGGATGACTGCTTTAAAGTATATGGATATCAGATACAAAGAAATCACTGGGTACCTTAGGAGGGGCAATGTAGATGGGTGTCTCTTTCTGGTAAATTACTGAAACTCAATCAAATGCTGTCAGGTAGGCCCACTAAGGAATTATTGGGAACTGAAGGGGTGATAGTGTAGAAAGAGATTATTAGATTTCTAAAAGGTGCAACACTAAGGCATGAAATTGTTGAGTTTTATTTGCCAATTTTCTGGGTAAAACTGCATTAACACTTTCCATGTGGCTATTAGTTTTACCATGTACAAAACAGATTTTTTTTTTTAACTTTCCCAACTTTCAAAGCCTATATCTCAAGAACTACTGAACCAATACAAGGAATGTTTGTACTTATTTAATGCATTTCTCCGGGTGATTCTAAATATGGGGATGAAATTCAATAATTTTGACATTTTTGAAATATTTTATTCAATTTTTGAACTGTCATCTGCAGACACCTGCCGCATGGAAAGTGTTAAGGTAGTTTGCTCCTCGATCATCATTATCATGGGTGGAATTGTCATACTTGTCATATTTACTGCAAGTTTTTTTCTATAAATTCAAACCGCATGAATACATGCGATATGTGCGTTCCAATCAAATGCTGTCCTTTAGTTCTACACACAAATATGCTCAGGCTAGATTCTTTACAGTTTCCTCTAAACAACTCATAGGTAGTCATTATCTTTTAATCAGAGTACTGTAGTGTGTTATGTCCCAATTGAACATTATGAAGCAATCAATGTTTAACGGGGCACGGAGAGATTGGCGATAAAAATGAAATTTGAAAGAAGAAAAATGGTTTCAATAGAAACGTAATATTTCATGGGAAAAGGGTTGAAGTGATGGCGCTATAGTTAGACATTTTGTTAAAACCATATGTGCCAAATTCTGCTTATAATTTTGATGTGATCTACATCGAAATTACCAAATTGTAAAATATTATATGATATACTGCGAATTACGATAAACGGTTTCAGATGGTAGTTAGAATATTCCTAGGTATTACTTTTGTGCAAAAACCCCAATTTCCAAGAAAATTGAGGGCGCACTCCCATACGTATCTCTCAATGCCCCTTTAAATAGGTCATGTATTGATTTCAAATGATAACATCTATTCAATATGGCTTCTAATCCCTTGCTTTGGTCTATTAAACTGCAGTTTCTGGTTTGTCTTTCTGTCAATTGCCTCATCTATGATTTCATTCATGCATTTACTACGATATGAATATGTAAATAGATGTATTTGCATTTCATTTGCATATTTGAATATGAATGAAATACATGTATAAACCTGTAATAAAAAGTACATATTATACTAATATTCATATTAAATAGCCCAAATGGTAGACTATACTGTTTCAGCAAAATTCTAACCTAACGATAACATATAAGCAGCGGAAGCAGCAAGCGGTATATGAGCAGCAGCAGCGGGGAAGCAGTATGGGTATAGCCAGGATACATCCCAAAATCTAGATTAAATACTCTATCTTATATCAAAGGATAAAAATGGTTAAGCTTCTAACTAACCAAGCCGCAAAGTATGATGGGAGCATCGTTACCATAGCAACATACTTACTTATGCCCCCATGCTCTCAAAGGTGTGCTGATTAAAAGAAAGACACAAAGAAGGTGGAAAAATAGAGTAAAAACCAGTGTCCCGGCCATGCCGATGAATGTGAGCCAAAAATGACGCTGCTGAGTGCGCTCATAGCTTACTACATTGCAGAATATCTCTTTATTCAAGACTAGTCCGTCGAGAAGTCCCACTCACCCAGTGTGGTAGTAGAGTGCCAAAAGAAAGAACCACCACGCCTGAGCCGAAGGCGAGGGTCCTTCGACTTACCCCAAACGTCCATACCCCTGCAGCGCGCTCATTATAATAAACGGTGACCTGCCAAATGTCAAATTTAACGAATGACGTAGTTAACCAAATATGGTATGTCCACGCCCTGTCAGATTAAGTTTCCCCAAGAGAGCGCCCTATGTGTGCATGTCACTTGCACTAGCGAGAGCGCCCTATGTGTGCGTGTCACTTGCACTAGCGAGCGTGCTGAGCTATTCAAACAATTAAAAATACAAGCGTACCGCGTACATATACTCTCGTGTTGCGGCGCGTGGTAACGGGTCATAGCAGGTCCTGGGAGCTTCAATAGCTTTTAATGCAATCATTTAGGGTGAACGCAAAGTCAACGCTGATTGGCTAACCGTAATGTCAAACTTGCTTCGACTTTCCAAAACAGGTTTACCCAAAGTCAAAGGACCCTCGCCTTCGGCTCGGGCACCGCAGTTCCCGCTGGTGGCGCTCTACCTCACTGGGCAAGTGGGACTTCTCAACGGACCATTCCAGACTGGTGTGTTGCTAACGGGCATTCATTTAAGATTATTATTTTACCTTATATGGTTATCCGCAGTCTTTACATGGTTATCTTTTGTCCTTTTATGAAACCATTTGACCTTATATGGTTATCTGTATGGCCCCATATGGTTATTCCTTTTGCAATTAAATGGTTATCATTTACCCTTATATGGTTATCCATTACCCTTATATAGGCAACATTTGCCTTCAAGGTATATTATGTGATCATTTCCAGGGAATACCCTCAATCCTCGGGAAAAAAATCAAAGCAGATTTTCTTGCAGATTTCCATGTCTGATCATAAATTCATACACTCTTGGTAGTGTCGAACCAATCAGAAAGCAAGAAACTAAAATACGCGGAGTGCATTGAAAGTGTCTAACGGCACCCCGCTTGCGCGCCGAACAATTCACGCACCATGCGCTTTGTTTTGATTCGTTGTTCTCGCAGCAAGGGTTCGCCGATTTTCACTGCGGGTGTTAGCAAACTTGTTAACCTACGCCCATAAATAGATCAAAAGTATGCTTAAAATTGTAAATTTTGATTCGTATAGTGTCGTGTATGAATAAGGTCAATACATGCGTATGTTTTGTTTCTCGAGAAATGAGAAAAATCAATGCACTTGCGCTGGTGTTGATTTGCTCACAATGCCACTCCCCTGCGGGTCGTGGCATTATTCGCATCAACACCAGCACGCGTGCATTGATTTTTCTCATTTCTCTCAAAACAACACATACGCATTTATTGACCTATAATCGTACATACATTCCAAGTTACATGGCGATACGATTCTTAATAACTTCAAAATCATGGTTTTAGAGTGAAAATAAACTGTCGGAGTCTGCGCCGACATCTGATGTTTACTCTAAATTCACTCTAATACCATGATTTTGAGGTAATTAGGAATCATATCGCTCTGTAACTTGGAATATATTCATGATTTATGATCAGAAATGTAAATCTGCAAGAAAATCTGCTTTCAGTTTTTTAGAGGATTGAGGGCGTTCCCTGGAAAAGATCACATGATGTAACATTTTTATATTGAAGTTATATAACAAATAACCTAGAAGCTGTAATACAGATATTGAGGATACAATTTTTGAAATGAACTCTTCATTTATTGGTGAATCATAGAGTAAACTAAACAGCCAAAGATAGATATGAAATGTAAAATCTGAAAGTTGGTGCCAAAATAAATTTAAAACCAAAATTCTAAGTGAAACAAAAATTGAATCTAGGAGAAGTTTTCTGTGATGCAGTAAGCTATAGACAAGAAAAACCTCATGCAATAATCATAAAGAATGTGTGGAAAGAGAGTATAATAAGCCTGCCCATTCAATATGTATGTGAAAAGGTTTACTGGCAGCAGGCCAGTAACCAGGGGGTGGGGTGGATGACCCCCCTTCACCCCCTCCCCCCAAAAGCCTGCCTCATTTGGCCTATACATAGTCTATTAACCCACATTTTTTGAGTGGGTGTACCAAATACGTAGCTTGAAATGGGCCTTTATTTTCCAAATTTCCAACTTCTCGGGGGCACATTCCCCCCCCCCCCCCCGTGTTGCGCAATTGTGATGTTCGCCACTCATGCTCCAATGTACCTTTTTAATATTAGCCCCTTAGATTATCCCTGGTTACATACAGGCATGGCTGGCAGAACTGTTTGTGATCCTCGTTCAAGTTTTGTTGAGTCATTTGGATTAACAATTTGAATTTACATTTGTAAAATAATATAAGAGTATTAGACGAAGGCAAATGTAAATTATATCTGCAGTGTGTTAGTAACAGATGTGAAGAATAAGAGTTAAAGTATGCGAGATGTCAGTTTGGTAGCATTGGTAGATACAAAATGTCTTGTATTTACAAGGTGCACCTGTGAAATTCCATACCTATGGTCTGATAATTTGCCCATTTGCCGGGGGGAGGGGAGGGGGGGGCACTCATGTATAAAAGTTGTAATCATCCATGTGAATGCACCTTAAAAAACTACCCTTAAAGGCATATTATGTGATCTTTTCCAGAGAGCGCCCTCAATTCATGATTTTTTTTTAGAAAGTAGATTTTCTTGCAGATTTACATTTCTGATCATAAATCGCACATACATTTCAAGTTACAGAGCGATACGATTCCTAATTACCTCAAAATCATGGTTTTAGAGTGAATTTATAGTGAAAATATAAACTGTCGTGTTATCCCGACAGTTTATTTTCACTCTAAAACCATGATTTTGAAGTAATTAAGAATCGTATCGCCCTGTAACTTGGACTGTATGTACGATTTATGATCAGCAATGTAAATCTGCAAGAAAATCTGCTTTCAATTTTTTTTTCGATGTTGAGGGCGTTTCCTGGAAAGATCACATAATATACCTTTAACACAGATTCCCAACCAATGAAAAACAAGAATATAGTTTTTAGTTCGACGAATTATACTTTTAGCAAAGGATAGGTGCTGAAGACCGAGTTTAGACTGAAATGAACGTATGAAGTAATTGTGTAATTCAGTTTTGTTTGTATCTCCAAAAATTCCTGATTAACATAAACCAACAGTCATTTGATCATATAATTATACAATCAAATACATATTTAAGTCTGTTAAAACCTCAATAATGTTGCAAGAGGAATGAGTTTTAAACAGCATGAGCCAAACTCAGTCATCAAATTGATCTGTTACCCCTTTCCACAAACATTTTAACCAATAGTATTTTAGCACTGTGATAAGCCCAAACCCATCAATAAAGAAAACTAATTGTGCTAATCAATCTAGTTTTCACTAAAAACTGGTATGATATCATTAACCCTAACACTGCCATATACCACGATATACCACGACTGGGCACGTTGGTACCACCCGGTGTGGAAGTTTTTTCGCTGACAAAATGGACCCACTCCATACAGTCTGGGCAATACACTGCGCAGACTGTGCTTGGAAGGCGTGGTGTAGCGGGGGATTGGAAGCTCCACGTGCTGGAGGTCCCTGGATCAAATCCCGGGGGCATCGGGGGGATATTTTGGTCGATTTTCCACGTTGAAGAAAAAATTCTGAAAAAAGTGGGGGGTAGAGTTAGGGTTAATAGTCTCATTCCTGGACTTTTCCTTATATTGCCAATACATATTTTTAAATGATCACTGAGATACCAATCTGTCACATGACCTGACAGTGAGCCAGGTCAAACTGTCACATGACCTGACAGTGAGCCGGGTCAATCTGTCACATGACCTGATAGTGAGCGGGTCTTGTCTTGTCAAGACATCTCATTTGTACCAATGCCAACAAACTAATATCATAAAAGTAACACACAAATTCAAAACCATTGCAACTTTGTTCAAAACCATTTACATAACAATCATAAATAAAGATAAACATACTATCTCAAACTTGTCCCGAATCCTTAAGAAAAGCATAAATTAAAATCACTTCAGTCTCAGTACACGTAGTAATGGCGTAATGGCACACAACTCTCTCTGCACTCATTCACTAAATAAAATGATCTTTGTCTACCTGAGTCATATTGTCATATGCCCATTGTATTGAGTTCGCCAATTTTCGCCTCGTCGAATTCAATAAACCGCATGATTTAGGGTTAGGTTGGTTTAAGGGTTAGGGCTGAGGTTAAGGATTAAACCCTTAGGTCCACTCTTACCAGCCAGATCCTTTGGGAATATCTCAAGGTTGAGATTTCTCCATTAACTCTTATTTCATCTGTCACCAAATGAGCAGGTGTAAGCACCCTGGGTGAATTGACCAGAGTGGACCTTTGCCTTTAACCCTAACACTCTTGAGTACTACGAATTACTACGATGCGGTGTGCTTGTGTCACCTGGCTCGACAGTTTTTTGATGAAATAATGGCCTTAGGGTATATACAGGGCAGAATATACTCCGCCATGTATGGTTTCCCCCCGTGGCCTAGCGGTAGATCGTCTGCCTCTGAACCCAGAGGTCCGGGGGTTCGAGCCCCGGGGAGTGGGGGCACTTCCCCCCCCCCCCCCTCGCTATTTGGCCGCAAAAACAAATCTTTGGAAAAGGTGCCTCGGGGGTTAGGGATAAGGATAGGGTTTATTCAGTGACATGAGAAATCAGCGAAGTCTACCACAACCACCTTTGAAATCAAATGAGATAGTTCAAACCTCCACATGAAATATTTAACAATGACGTCATTTTGAACAAACAGTTACAATGGCTTCTGAATAATTGTCTGTCACTTTTAGGACACCCTGTACATGTAGAACACCCTATACATGCAGTATGATTAAGTTGAAATAAAAGTAGAACATTAATAAAACAATATAGTAGTGGTGCAGTGATTAGCATAAACTTGTGCATATAGTGAGTATGTTAGTAGAACACCGCCGGCACAGATTAGCATAGCGGCCACATGCTTTCTTACATTGCAATATATCAAAATCAGAACCCTATATGGTTTGATACATCTACCAAAATAGCGCCCTCTTTCTTCTGACCTTGGATTTTCGTGAAATCACTGAAATGTAAAAAACTTGAAGTCATCTTGAAATACGACTAATTATCTTGTTGTCTTGAATTTACAGGATAACAAGAAAATTGATATGATTTTAGATGACGTCAATTTGTTTACCATGAGTGATTTAACACACATTCGAGATCATATCGTATTTTCATACACCCTGCACTTTATATTAGCTCAAACCGTAATACTTTCATATAGAAAGCATTTTCTTACTTAGAAATGGATGTATTGATTAATCCCTCAGTGGGGAAGGATAACTAGTAAATTCATACCCCCACCCATTTTTATGCCCCTCATGACTGTATTCAGTGAATTAAAGAATTCATACCTTTTCTCCCCCCCCCCCTCCCCGATTACTAGCTTTCCCCTTCATATCGCCTTCAAAATCTTGGTCACAACAATGCACCACTCCAAAACAAAACAAAATAAATTTGTTCATTGGATGAGGCTATCACAATACAGTAGCTACAATATGGTAGCTCTACCAATCATTTCAACATCTAATTAGAAATGACTAAAGGTCAATGCAATTAGAAATGGCCAAAGGTCAATTATAAAGGGCCAAAGTTCAATTAAAAAGGGCCAAAGGTCAATAAGAAAGGGCCAAAAGTCAATTAGAAAGGGTGATAGGTTATACAATTGAATTCTTACGGTTGCCGTAGTATCATTCTCATCATAGCATCTGGTCCCATCTGTGCTAGCATAGCTAATGTCTCCTGGAACTCATCTTCAGCTTCCTTTTTGGATGTGTTGGTTGGAGCACTACCTACGCCCATGTCATCGTCACGGAAACGGTAGAACAGGTACTTGTCTTTAAATGGATGTTCCCTGCATACTATAAGTATTGGGTGAGATATAATCAGTCATGTATTAGTTATGTGATTCTTTCTAATCTTCGTTTATGAAATGCTATACTCTGTTTCAGATCAAGTTGGGAGGTCACATCTAGTGTTAGGCGTGGCACTTTCTGCGCCACTGCTAACATTCTCCTTTTGTCGTGAGGATGTAAACGCCCTTCACATTGTAAATATGTGCGCAATATCATGATACATTCAATAGGATACGAGCTGACGTTACCTCTCTACTTGGCATGATGAATAGTATAGATGATGTGACATGTGACGTCACGCCGGGTGTTTGGTCGGCAAATTCCATTGATCTTTGCCCGGCAGTGTGCATGTGCATCCTGTTTTGTTAAGGACATGTGCTTTTAAAACTCGCGCCAAAGCATTATAAAGGGCAATAAGGGATAGCGGACAGTGTTGTGGTCATATGCTGTTCCCTCAAGCATGTATCGACAGTCCAGTCCCTTTAACCCAAGCATGTGCAACCTTTTCTACCACACGGGCCGCATTGTGATTTTGAGATCTATTCACGGGCCGCAGTGATTGTCAAACATTCCAAAACACGTCCGGAGGAGGAGTAATAGGGATAGGCGAAGTCCATTGCTCATGGAATACCCGCTTCTCTTCGTGTAATTTCCTCTTTATACTCGCTGTTACTGCCTTGAGTTATATTTAATAAATATAGCACGTCACCCTACTAATTATAAGGGAGCACATCACTAAATCAATCCGCCATTTGTGTAAAACTAGGGAGTTCCGGTTAAAACCATGAAAACGGGCTGCATCAATGGGAATTCTAGGATTGCTTCGCGGGCCGCAGATTAGAGGTCGGCGGGCCGCATGCGGCCGGCAGGTTGCACACGCTTGCTTTAACCGTTACTTTTGTTGATAAACATTGCGGTCATCTCATCTATATGATCATCATCATCTGCCAAGATCCCTTCTTTCACAAAAGTATTCATAGCCTAGTGTAGGTACATGGGGGTGTATCTTAGTATGCAGGACCAAAATGCATACATGGATGTATGACAAACTTAGGTGGTTTCTTAAATTGGCTTTTGGGTATGGATACAATCTTCTCGATAAGTTAGAGTTCAGGCTATGTATCCAAAAATCAACAATATTATGTCCTTAAAGTATTCCATAATAAAAATTATGTATACCCCCAGTCAATGTAACAACCATTTGAAATGACACCCTCTTATAGAATCATTTTTCACTCATACATACATACAAGGCATTTATAGGGCGCCATTTCATATAGATCATGGCGCCATGATGGTGGTAAACAAATATGAAAAGAAGCAAAGCGAAACAGCAAACTGAAACAATGCAGCAGTGCTATTGAGGGAACAAGAAGGTTTTGAGACCCTTCTTGAAACTAAAAACAGATGTAGCAGAATGGGGTTCTGATGGTAACGAGTTCCAAAGTGTGGGTACAGAGAGTGAGAAACTCCTGTCAAAAGCAGGTATCAGACCTTTATAATGATATTTTGGCACAGTGAGGCGCGAAGTGTTCGATGCTGAACGCAAACCAGAACGGCTTTGTTCATACAGCGGGATTGATGAGGTGATATAATTTGGACCAGACCCATTTAAACATTTGTATACATACAGAAACATTTTGTACAAGATTCGCTGCTTCATGGGAAGCCAGTGCAGTTGTTGCAAATACTGGCTGGCATGGTCACTCTTTGAAGCACAGTAAATTAATTTTGCACTATAGTTTTGTAAGCATTGCAGTTTCATGATGTATTTTGAGTTAGTTCCAGTTAATAATACATTACCATAGTCAAGACGTGATAGTACAAGAGATCTAACTATCACTCCAAGGTCTTTATACAGGATAACCTGTATATTCTTTTCTTAGAGTGTATCAAAATCAAACTTGTATACACCCCATCCTCCTCCCCTGTGGGTGTTAACTTACCATGAGTAATGACACCCTCTTCTAGTAATGCCTGCCACATTCCCACAGACTGCTGTCTAGAATGGACTAATGGACCTTGTTGTTTAAGCCACTCAACCATCTCATTGCCGACCAAACAACGTCGATATGTCGTTAACTGATACTTGCGATCTCGTATAAGCTGAGAGGAATGGGCCATGATCAATGTACGGAGGACAAATCCTGCTTTGACAAGGCGCTCCGATGGATTCTGAAGTAAAGAATATAATATTTGTGGTGATTAATATGACAGGTTTTATTTTCAAACATTTACTATTTAGCAGCTGCTGACACATTTGTATCTTACTTTAGTCAAATGTACAAAAAAATAAGGTTCAAAATTGAATAATTCCCATAATTATGGCTTTTTTAGCTACAGTATATCAGTTTCATGATGGCAAAAAAGGTGATGCAGGCATGACTTTCCTTAGCCTTATAATGAACCCTAAAACCCTTGATTTTATAGAGTCTAAAGATCGTTTGACAAGAAATCAAATAAAAAAGAACAAAAAACACTTCCCATCTGTTTGTAGAACAAGGATTTTTTTATTGATTTTTGTTATATATTTTGTCATTGTTTTAAGCTGCACATCAGGACCAACTCCAACTGTTTTACATTTCAATTATACTGCAAAGAAAACAGTTGGGATAAAGAAACCTGTTGAAAATATGGTAACAGTTACCTTGACGATGGGTAAGGCAGGGTGAATAGGTTCAGGGCATTCTTTGGTTCGTTTAGGTGAAGTCTGTGAGGAAAGAGGGTATAGAGAAACAAAACATGGTATTAACATATAGGGAACCATCCAACATGCTTATTTGATCATTCAATGTACATATGGTTAAGGCGACAGGTAAAAACCCTGTTTGACAGGCCAACGGACCTCTCAGGTAGGGTCTGTCTGGCGTTTTTGTATTTGTTTTTTTCACCTTTTTTTCATTTTCGTGAAGATTTTGGTAAATTAAAAAATAAAAAATAAATGTTTTCAAAATCAATGTGCAAATAATTTCAAATAATTATTTGCAAAATTTTCAACAAATATGGAAGAAGAAAAAAATGTATCAATACAAATAAAAGAGGGTCAGTCAGTCAGGCCTGTAGAACAGGGTGTTTTCGCCGCCTAAGGGACAGTGGTACAATTAGAAGTATAGGGGGTACAGAACACAAACATTTGGGTTAAATAACCATCATGATAATAACAAGACGCAAAAAGATGACCTCGGGGGTCAGAGGTTATCCCTGTGTTTCTAGCTAACAATTATTTGGAGCGTATTCCCCCTCCCCCGAACTCCAGTAGAATGCCGGAAAAAGAAAGACAGATACAATTGAATAGGATCCATCTTTTCAAACTACACTTTATTATCACATCATCAATTCCTCTTGACATGTGGGGTAGTTCAGCTTGAATCATAAAAAATGGGCTGAAAAGAACAACAATGGGTAATTTGGTATGGGACACGTTCCCCTGTCCCCAGATGAACCTGTCATATAAATAAATAATGAAATAATAAATAAGTTAAAAATGGCACGCTTCATTAGACGGCTATGATTAAAGCACACCACAAGATTTTATATTTTAAAGTGTTATACTGCCCTCATTATAGACACAGGTACATTTGTTAACAGAGAAATAATATTCCATAGTAAATATCAGACAAGGACATTTTTTTCAATCGCTAATTTTCTGGGTATTTCATGATATATTTATATTGTATTACATATCAAAAAAAATGTTGATGTGTTCCCCTTTCCACCTTTCTGTTGTCTGTTCAATGAAGTGTTACAGTATAGAGTGATGCTCTATCTGAGTTTTGAAAATAAGTGATGATTTTGGCACATTCAGATTGAAACCTCCCCATATTCTCAAGCAAGTGGCTAAAGCTCTGAAACAAGTGATTGCTTCAAAGTTGATTGGAAAGATGACCACATCAGCTTTTCATTGACGTGCAACACACTATGAACATATAATAAAATGTACGAAAAAAAAGAACACAACTTCTTTGAGGGGTTTATATTCTTCAATATTTATAATGCTTTGCATCAAACAGAATCCCATCATAAGTTCCTAACACATTGTATCATGTCAGACAAACTGCCCCTTCCATTTCATAAGAAATATCAAACAAAGTCTATGCATTTACATATAGGCCTATATTCTATTTCTTCTAAAATCATATCCTTCAATATTCAAAACGGTAGCTACATTGAACTGAATTCCATCCAAACAACCTCAAACTCTTAAGACTTTTCTGACAAATTGCTGCTTCTATCCAATAACCATGGCTATAACCAATGACTAGCATTAAGCAAGGACCTGACATTTATACTCCATACTATTCTTAACTACATCCTTCAATTTCAAATAGTAGCTGCATTAAACAGAAGCTATTTACGATGACTAATTTATCTTCCATCTCCAAACATAATAGCGGAGTTGACAGGAAACTTGAGCAAACACTATATACATCACCATCAAAGCCAACCCCACAAAACCAAAATCACTCATTAATTAAATTCAACTGAACTATTTCTTAAACATAACATTGTCACCAAACAAGAACCGTAATCACTCAATAATTACCACCAGAACGTAATTTGAAGCAAATTGCGATATTGATATATCACCGGGTGAAGTAATCGAGATGGTACGCTCAATTCGATGCGGTAATTGTACTTCAACGTGCTATTTTTAGAAAAAGCGGTCGGCTTGGGTCACATGTACGAGTGAGTATGCCATTATTATGTGCGGTGGTGATTTCTTTGACAGGAGATTATCAAAGACGAGATAACAGTGTTCTAATGTAACATATCTGTGAATATCACTGTTGGGAAAAAAAATCAAGAAAAATAGGAGGTCTTAACAAAGATGGGAGGTCTTAACAAAGATAAATAATTTAATCATATCTGTATACCCATTATCATGGAGGCATATCAAGTGGTGTTGTTGTACGATTTCATCTATCACTCTTAATATTGCTAGGGAGACATCCCCTTACAGAGCCATTGGTATAAAATGGGAGGTCTTAACATCTTGAGTTTGTTTCCCAACAATGATGAATTCACAAAATTATGTTGACTCTTGTACATGTATATATCTTGCTGCAGATATGATTAATGGCCAAACATTTAATAAGCCCTATTTCTTATACTATTCCATCACTAACTCTCTTGTGCATAATTCAAAAGACAAATACCTACTCTATACGGACCATAAATAACTAAACCCCTAAGATTTGTCTCATAAATTGCCCTTCGATTCCATAACCATTATCAGACAAAGCCTTGGCATTTATTCCATTTTCCTCTATATACAGATCCTTCAATATTTAAAATACTAGCTACATACTAGCCTACCAGCAGCAGTCAGAATTGAACTGGAGAACATGACCGTGCACCAATTTAAGTCTAAGATTAACGGACTCTAATTGTGTGCAAAGTACTTCTTAATTATATTATTTTGTTTGATTCATGTATTATGTGTAAATAGTTGAACATATCTTTGTAAATACTGTATTATTTTCTGTATGATGAGGGCCTGCTTGGAAAGCAGTGCTTGACACTGAAGCTGTTTACCCTCAATAAAGAAAGATTAAACAAACAAACATTTAACCAGTGACAGTTATTTAACAGAATTCCATTGTAACTTATAACCCTAATAGTAATAGCACATACACAGCCAATCCAGAATTCCACAAATTTCACTTATCATACAGCTTCAGAATGCTGTAAATTTGACATCGTAAATAACCTGATTAATTACAGCACTGTAAGGCAAAAAAAAAAAAATGTTGTGTTGCCCTCAAGTGCCAAAAATTTAAATTCGGGTCGGTCGGTCAGAAATCCTTTTTTTTTTTTTTTTTCAAAAAATGTTTTCAATTTTTTTTTTTCCTTTTTCCTTTTTTTTTTTTTGGCTGAAAAATATATGGTTTATGTCAAGACAAAATTGGTATATGTCCATATGTCAATTTAACTAATGTTTCTAGTGTGACAATAGTCTACAAAACATTTATTTAGGCTTATTTATTCATTTCCAGCAAGAAATAGTAACATTTAGACACTTTTAATCAAATTTAAATCTTAAAAAAAATCTAAAAAAAATAAAATCTAAAAATAAGCAAAAATCTAAAAAAGAAATCTAAAAAAATCTAAAAAAAAAAAAAAAAATGTGACCCTAGTTTTAACGATTTTAGGGTCGGTCGCTGAGGGCAACACAACTCTTTATTTTTGTTGGCCTAATTTTTACCCAACTTGGTGTGTGTGTGTTTAATAGTAGATGATTGTCTAAGTCTGGGTGAGTGAGAGGTGGTGTCCTACTGTGAAAGTGGTGTGTATCTGGTGTGTAGGGTAGAGCTCTGCCATATAAATCATCACTAAAATGGTCACTGTCGATGAGTGCTATTAATTCCTTATAGCACTCGGCAGCTACGCTGCCTCGTGCTATAAGTCATACTAAGACTTTTCTGACAAATTGCTGCTTTTATCCAATAACCATGGCTATAAATAACCAATGACTAGCATTAAGCAAGGACCTGGAATTTATATTCCATACTATTCTTAACTACATCCTTCAATCTAAAATACTAGCTGCATTAAACAGAAGCTATTGACGATGGCTAATTTATCTTCCATATCTAAACATACCTCGAGTTGACAGGAAACTTGAGCAAACACTATATATCACCATCAAAGCCAACCCCACACAACCAAAATCACTCATTAATTAAATACAACTGAACTCTTTCTTAAACATAACATTGCCACCAAACAAGAACCGTAATCACTCAATAATTACCACCAGAACGTAATTTGAAGCAAATTGCGACATCGATATATCACCGGGTGAAGTAATCGAGATGGTACGCTCAATTCTATGGCGTAATTGTACTTCAACGTGCTATTTTTAGAAAAAGCGGTCGGCTTGGGTCACATGTACGAATGAGTATGCCATTATTATGTGCGGTGGTGATTTCTTTGACGGGAGATTATCAAAGACGAGATAACGGTGTTAGGTTACTAGTGTAACATATCTGTGTACCTATGTTTTCATGAAGGCATTACTAGTGGTGTGTTGTCGTATGATATCAACCATGCTATCACTCTTACTATTGTTAGGGAGACATCTGCTTGTTCAAAGCCATTGGCATCAAATAGGAGGTCATAACATCGGATTTTTTCAAATACTAAATTTTCACATTGATTTTTTTTAGAAGAACTGTATTTCGGTATAAGAAAGAAAATATTTGGAAAAGATTGCAGAGTCTATAAGAAAGATATGTATAGTAAGTGTGGCATAGGGTTAATAAGTACAGAAAAATTAACATGATTGTATTTTATTTAATGAGCCCTCTCTGTAAAGACCATGTCACCTCTTGTTGTTCAACAATGTTAAGTGCCCGGTTCCATTCCATGCACGAGAGAACATGCATTGACTGTTGCATTGAATGCTTTTATTACAAATCCTGTTACAGATGACTGGTTTGCTTTGTATGGTTTATAATGGACATTCCCTTCGAATGCGCGCATACAGGCAGGCAAGCTTTGATTGACAGGCAATTTGCGCGCACATCAGCAGGCAAGCTTTTGTTTGCTTGGCTGCTGTGACGTTACAGGTGACATCTTCTATACCCTATGAACAATTTTGAGTCATATGATTTAATGGATAACAAATTCATATGCAATAAATTAAATACATGAAAATTTAAATGATAGAAAGTTTTACTTAGAAACAACTGATTGATTGGTTACTGAACATACTTTCAGATCCCAGGGTCCACTTATTTGGAATAACATGAGCAACACTCTCAAAATCTGCAAGTCACTTGCTATATTTAAAATTCACCTAAAAAAATACATCCTACTCCAATATCGCTCTGAATTGTTTAACAACAAGTATGCTTCAATTAAATAATTTATCAATATAATGTAAATGTCTGTCTAATGTTTTTGTCCTGCACCCTCATTTTTATTGTATGTATTCACACATGCAGTGTATAGCTTATAAGTATAGTAATCTCATTGTATAAACACCCTATACACTGTATCTACGATCCGTATAAATTAATCTGTTACTGTAACCTACATCTTTGTATTACTCCCTTTTATTGATATTATGTATTATACTATTATTTATTCATTTGTAATTATTATATCATTGGGTGCCATCTTCCTCACGCTCTGCGTTTTAGACTGGCATCCACATCTCCTGTATATTTTTATTTATAAATAACTGTTACTGTATATGTTTACCGAGATGAAAACAAATAAAACTGAAACTGAAACTGAAACTGAAACTGAATATTTATGGATATGATAGACATTCAGAATTCTAACTACAAGAGAAAATCCAACTGAAAGTAATAAAGTTGCCGTATTGAGGTGTATAACACGTGTTAAAGAAGCTCTTCAAAACACTCTGACATGTGTCACATGAGCATGGTCAATTACCTAGTAGAAGATGGTAATACTTGCTTATACATCTATCGCTGTGCCATTACCTAGTAGAAGATAGTTTGTCCAATACTTGCTTACATCTATCGCTGTGCCATGTACATTTGGTTCTGTTTTAGATGATCTATATGATATTAACAGAGGTGTAGGGGGGGGCAACTTGTATTGTGACCAATTCTTGAGCGGAGCAAGCTCCTCATAGATGGGTTCCACGGGCCTGCTTTTTTTTTTACCGGGGGGAGGGCATACGCACCCTTTATACAGCTTACACAAGATCATCTACACACAGAAGTATTTCAAGAGGTGAAGACAAAGATGACAGACTGTATTCCCATTGCCTTATCTACATATATCATGATGAAAGACTAAGCAAATCAATGCAGCATTTTACAAGAGGTACATCTAGATTCAGCATTGTACCCATTACAGTAATACTCATTAAGTTCCGTAATACTCATTAAGTTCAATGTAGGTCAATGGGAAGAGACGTAATGAGGTATAACATTCAATTACCAATGGGGCGTTTAGACATCCACTATTTCAATCAATTCAGTTTGATCGGAATAAATGAGCTGTAAAGATCAGCTAGTGGCCCAGAAATAAAAAAAGTAAGCCAGATAAATGAATTACAAGATTGGCAATTATAAAACTGGTTTTTGGTGGTTAATGCTGAGGTTGATCATTCCATGTACCACCAATTACCCATATTCACTACAGGTAGGCTTGTATACACTTGACCTCCACAACTAAATTTATATCTAGTTTGAGCGTGAGAAATAAGCTGTAAAGATCAACTACGAGCCTAGAAATTGAAAAGCCAGAGAGAGCAGCATCAAATGGACAACATGTTTCTATTCAATAACTGCAATTCCGGAAATAACTGTTGAACCACTTTGAGGACTTCGTTGAAATCAACCCCCCAGTCCCCCCATTCAATGTTGTTCGGAACCGTTTCATCACCACGGTCGTTGGGACCCTCAACATTGATTGGTGGGGGCGGGGGAGGGATATCACTTAATAGATAGCTCAAGCTCCCCACACAAGTTTGTTGCAAAATCAGCGCTTGAAAATAGTCCCATAAAGTGGGATATTAGCAAAGAAATGGACCATGTGGTCCAACACCAATTTTCCTGAATTGTCTGAATGAAGTCCAAAAAAAATCATCTGATTTTACATTTTGAGCCACAACTTTTTTATTTGTAAGTCTTTTTTGATCAAATTTTCAGTAAATAGAGATGCTATAAATCTCCTGATATACCATCATCAAGAGGTGTCTACAGTACCGAATTAGGGACTGGTCATATTAAATACCTAAACCTGCATATTTGCTCCTATTATTCAAGGAAGCCTGACTTGTTTATTTTTAAAAAAACCATCTTATACCCCGATAAACACGAGAACATTATAAAATATGATTTAAATACAACTTTGACGGTTCGTGCGTGGCGCTCGACCCAATCCCATGCGTATCCCTTGGTTACAGCTTGCGCTACGCGTTTGCATAAACTTCGAGCATAGCACTCGACTTTGTTACCAAGAAATAACATGAACAATGAGATGGTAACTAACATTGCGGTTCATTACATATCAATACAGGCAAGATATGAATAGGTTCAGTCATTACATTCATTGTTCGTGTACAGATCATGATTAACAATCTATACGTCTCGCGCGCAGCGATCGACACGCCACGCGCACAGCGATCGACACTCTTCGCGCACATTGATTGACACGCCTCGCGCATATCGCTCCAAGCGGCTCGGACATAGCGCACGACATTGCTCGCCGTTACCGCGGCAATCATTTATTACAGAATTATTACATTTATAACATTATAATAACAAGGCTAAAGCTAAATAAAGAGAATTATATTAAATAGCATCGTCCACAGTGGTATAAACATTACATTGTGGGTAATTCGCCGAACCCTGTCTTTGGAATTCTAATGACGCGGTGATGGACAATCGTAACACGGTTGACCGTATTGAATTGCACGCGTGTACACGATTGTCCGTCTAAATTAAATAGATAATAGGAGTTAGTTCTATTATTTATCGGGGACAATCGACCGATGTGCATGCTTTTCAATGGATGGACAAACGCAACGGTTGACCATACTCTGATAGTACGAGGGCATGGTTCTGAATAAAAAGACGCTATAAGGCGTGACTATGAAAGGTGTATTGTGAATCAGTGCTAATTTCTAAAGCCGAAGATAATATGACACTTGATTTGGCTTGATATTGCATAGATGGGCGATTAGCTCAATTGGTTAGCGCGTTGGCCTATTCATACTTAAGGGCAGAGACACGGGTTCAAATCCTCATGGCGGGAGCCATTTGTGTTTTTAATAATGTATTAATATAACATTTTTGTTATTCGCGTGGCTCATTAACTGGTTTATTTTATTCATCTGTTTGTCACATATTGTTTTTGTTTTTTCTCTCTTTTGGTTTTTGTTCTTCTTTATTTTTGAACTTTTTTCGGTGGTTGTTGTTTGTCTTTCTTTCTCTCTGTCTACCACATGTAAAATGACCAGTCCGTCACAATGCATTTCGTACTTTTAATGCATTTATTAAACACGGAAGATAAAATTATAACCGTCAAGTTAAGTAAATCAGTGAGTAAATGCAAAGAAAATACAATAATTCCATGACTTCAATGGCAAATACAACGCTACAATAATTGACACAATAGTTATTACTTTATAGCGTCTATAATGCGGTTGTGACCGGTCCCTTATCAAAAAAGAAACGCATTGCGATAACAAAAAGGATTTGATTGTTGCATAATAAACTACTGTCATATAATTAGTTTAAATAATGAATTTCACCCGTTGCACCCTATGTAAGACTACATGTAGGCCTAACACTCGCGCATTCCATATAAATGGGCCATAATCACGCATGAAATGACCAGTCCCTAACAATGTACATGTCGTATTTACTTTATCTTTACCATATATAATAAGTATATACATATCTTGCCACTCTCCAAATTAGAAGAGTATGCAATGTATAGAAGACGAGTTATTCCCTATAGACAGTTGTCATATTGAGTGATTTACCATACAAACGGGCTATAATCACGCATAAAATGACCAGTCCCTAACAATGTAAATGTCGTATTTACTTTATCTTTACCGTATATAACAATTATATACATATCTTGCCACTCTCCAAATTAGAAGATTATGCAATGTATAGAACACGAGTTATTTCCTATAGACAGTTGTCATATTGAGCATTTACCAATAGCCTCAGACAATTCCGGAAATAACTGTTGAACCACTTTGAGGACTTCGTTGAAATCAACCCCCCAGTCCCCCCATTCAATGTTGTTCGGAACCGTTTCATCACCACGGTCGTTGGGACCCTCAACATTGATTGGTGGGGGCGGGGGAGGGATATCACTTAATAGATAGCTCAAGCTCCCCACACAAGTTTGTTGCAAAATCAGCGCTTGAAAATAGTCCCATAAAGTGGGATATTAGCAAAGAAATGGACCATGTGGTCCAACACCAATTTTCCTGAATTGTGGTTATTGGTTGTCGATGCTGACGAGGGCGGTATTTGCAAGTCCACTACCCACAATGCATTGCAGGAAATGTTATCTCCACGCAAACCATTGAAAGAAATCTCCATCTTACAGTTTTATTCCAATTCCATACTTTTTCTAAAGTGACATGATCACTGCAGCAAAATTGGATCACTAAACACAAGACAATTAAGCAATATGTATTCACCTCTTTCAATCAAAATTGCTCTATGATTGCATATTATGAATTATCGTATATACCCAATAAAATATAACAAAAATGTGCAATCCTTGAAAAGAAAATACCTCAAATATATCCCCCCCCCCCCCCCCACCCACAAAAAACCCACCCTACCACATAAATAAATAAAGCAGTGCTCTTGGGTTTTTTTTTATCAGAAGATGCAATACCTGCAATTTGCTAATAAGCTGTATATGTCACTTTAGTTGGTGGCTAATTACCAAATGATTTGATATCATCTAAGTAATTTATCATACACCTAATTACAAGCTGACTCATGCATATATTACGAGTCTTATATTATGCGGCAGTGAAAGACATGTGCAAAAAAGGATGTAATTTCAAAAGCATTTGACATTTAAAGCATCCAGTACTCTATACTACTATTCCATCATTGAGGCCTGAAGCTATCAATTTCACATAACAAGTAAGCCTACTTTAGCTCGCTTCTAAGCCATCATCGAACGCTGAGAAAAGTTGATGAAAACAACCACCAAAGTGTTCTTAAATTAACATATCTTTTAAAATTCTCCTACAAAAATAGTGTAACTTATAAACAGAACTGGTGTTGCGTTTGTTCATTATAGTATTCAATTTCCCAGTTTCAAAACAGTATCAAATTCAAAGTGCGAGTAGATAGGTTCTAGGTTCTAGGTTCTACTTGTAAGAAAAGTGAACACTTGTTAAGTGGTACTTGACTGCATTGTTAACCACAACGTTGAGGTATAATAGGCAAATTATTGTAAACTCCTTATTCTATGAGCCTTATGATTTGTGCATGCAAAATCACTGGGAGGGCACAGATGGGCAAGCCTGTTTTGAGGAGGGAAAAGGCACATTATTTTCTCATTGAAATTGTAGGTAGGCCTAATAGTAACTCTATTTAGTATAAAATTGGATTCTGTAAAATCAACAGCTCATGAAAATATGCGACCCGTCACATCGAAACAAACAGTTGTTGGCAAACCTTATTTGCAGAAAAGAACAAAAGAAGATGAGACAAATAAAGAAAATAACGAAAATTCATCACTTCTTAAAGGTAGATGACCCTATCACATTCCGATTTTCAACTTGAAGTTTTCTATTCTACATGAAAGGTCATCCTTAAAAAAGTTGTGTTCCAAAGTTTGAGTTGCATAGCTCTAATGGTTCTTATTTTAGACGCACAAGATGCTGTGAACTGTACCCATTGAGTAGTACACAAACTATATCGGTGGTTACCACCATTCGCGGTAATTCGACGTTATTTCATCGATTTCTCCGTAATTATACTGATTTAGGCCGTCAAATTTCAGTATGATGATGAGAAAAATACGAGCTTTCATATGATATGAAAATCTCCGTATGTTTGAAATAATTCTGTGTTACGAAAATGTGATCGGGTCATCTACCTTTAAGCTGCATAAAATCTTTGTTTTAAAGGTGGATGTTCCGATCACTTCAGGGTTTTTTCCAATCCAAATATTTTGATATCAGAAGAAACCCCATATTTTTCTCATTATTTCTGTAAAATATTTGGCGCAAGATAAGTTCAATTTAGAAATTAGAAGCCAAAATGCAGTGAGGTAGTTCATCACCAGGCGAGTTTGTGTACTACTCAATGGGCATTTCATATCACCTTGTGCTTCTAGAATAAGCACCATTGGAGTTCTGCAACTCAAACTTTGGAATATGACTATTTACAGGATGACCCTTCATGTAGAATAGAAAACATCAAGTGGAAAACCGGGACAGCCATCGTAAGGCTAATGAAATTTGATACCAAGTTTCCCGTTTCATATTTTTAAAAGAGTGGCTAGGTGTCTATTTCATTATTCATTATTTCACTCAATTTTATGATTGCATCTATAAGGTGTGTTTTAACACCCCTTATAGCTATCAATAACTACAAGACAATAACTACCTATTGTCTCGTATATATTAAACCAAATTAACACTTTAGCACTTTGAAAAACAATAAAGGAAGCATTTGTAGATGTATTATTGAAAATGTCAACAAATCTGTCTGAAATATTGCACGTCAATTACATCTGAAATCTGAGTAGGTAACGCAAACAATTTCATTATTAGCCATATACCATGACACCTCTGCCATTAAAATCCCTTAAAATCAACAGGAAGATATGTCTGGTATTTTGCAGGCCCGTCAGATGGGGAGGGCGACGGTTGCGATCGCCCCCCCTTGAATTTTTTTTTTTGAAGGTAAAAATTGCGTTTTTCTTAGTTTCAAATATCAATGATAGTAAAACTACTCATAAAACATTGACTACAGTGCTTTTTGGACTGCGAAATTTTGTTTCCGTGCGAAATGTTTTGATGTGCGAAATTTTTTGACTTCACCCCCCCCCCCCCCCCCCCCCCCACTTACGGTGAAATTCAAGAGGTGACTGACTTGGAAAAAATTTGGGGTAACCTTTTACGAAAATGTTAGGTGAAAATGCCCCCCCTTGGGCAAAAGTGTCTGACGGGGATGTTTTGAGCCACTAAAAGTTTTGATTTTTAATCAAGTTTGTCAGAAAATGTAATTTTTGCACAAAATAATGACAGTTTTGGTAAAACTGTAAAGTTAGGTCGGTAGGGAAACAGGAAACTGGAACTTTCATTATATTAGTGTAACACTTACCTTTTTAGTTCAAATTCAATAAGTCAGATGTCATTTTGTTACATGAAATTAAAATATCAATTTTTCATTTTGGAGATAACTGGTCCGTTTTGATGAGATGGTTCACATATTCAAACACAAATATGTGTATGAAAGTATTATTGACTCTATTATTCTCTATGATTGATTAGCCATCATATTCTAAATGTCACATAATATATTTCTCTTCATCAATGTCAGCATGTGTATGTTTGGTTATGGAAGTTATCCAGACATATATTAAAAGCATCCTGTAGCTGTAGACAATGTGTAACTATAGTTTGATCAGCTCAAAATTGGCGAGAAATATTTGTTTTTTATCTCTCCGCGCGCAGAAGTAATCCAATCATGCTCGCGCGATTATGGCCGCACGCATACGGTTTTTGTCAGACGCATGCGTCACGCATATGATTCACAGTGCATGTGTTGTTTCCATGTGCGCTCGCATCCTTCTGTATTCATTCGCTGCTGAAAGGAAGCTTTGCCAATTTGGAACTGATCAAACTATAGGTGACAGTACTTTGTCTATCTATGAAATTTGTCTTTGCGTTAGGATTGTTTAATCAGGATTTTCATTCATTTATTTATTTATTTGTCAGGATTTTCATATATTTATATTTAGTTGTCTGATGATCGCACAAGCGTGAAACTCGGAGTAGCAACTACAGGGACTATGTTTTTAAATTATCAGGAGAGCAGTAAAAACCTCCCCAGGAGCCTTTAAGGGGAGCAGTAGGAGAGCAACACGAAAAGCTCTTCCCAGGTAATCAAGAAGCATTTTTGTTCGGGTCCCCTTTATGTACTTTATGTATGGATGTTGCAATCTTCAGTAGATAGCATTGCAATATGACTCACTAGAGTGTAGATGTTGCTATCTTCCGTAGATAGCATTGTAACATGACTCACTAGAGTGTGGATGTTGCTATCTTCAGTAGATAGCATTGCAATATGACTCACTAGAATGTGGATGTTGCTATCTTCAGTAGATAGCATTGCAACATGACTTACTAGAGTTTGGATGTTGCTATCTTCAGTAGATAGCATTGCAACATGACTTACTAGAGTGTGGATATTGCTATCTTCAGTAGATAGCATTGCAACATGACTCACTAGAGTGTGGATGTTGCTATCTTCAGTAGATAGCATTGTAATATGACTCACTAGAGTGTGGATGTTGCTATCTTCAGTAGATAGCATTGTAACATGACTCATTAGAGTGTGGATATTGCTATCTTCAGTAGATAGCATTGTAATATGACTCACTAGAGTGTGGATGTTGCTATCTTCAGTAGATAGCATTGTAACATGACTCATTAGAGTGTGGATATTGCTATCTTCAGTAGATAGCATTGTAACATGACTCATTAGAGTGTGGATGTTGCTATCTTCAGTAGATAGCATTGTAACATGACTCATTAGAGTGTGGATATTGCTATCTTCAGTAGATAGCATTGTAACATGACTCATTAGAGTGTGGATGTTGCTATCTTCAGTAGATAGCATTGCAACATGACTTACTAGAGTGTGGATGTTGCTATCTTCAGTAGATAGCATTGTAACATGACTCACTAGAGTGTGGATGTTGCTATCTTCTGTAGATAGCATTGTAACATGACTCACTAGAGTGTGGATGTTGCTATCTTCAGTAGATAGCATTGCAATATGACTCACTAGAATGTGGATGTTGCTATCTTCAGTAGATAGCATTGCAACATGACTCACTAGAGTGTGGATGTTGCTATCTTCAGTAGATAGCATTGCAATATGACTCACTAGAATGTGGATGTTGCTATCTTCAGTAGATAGCATTGCAACATGACTTACTAGAGTTTGGATGTTGCTATCTTCAGTAGATAGCATTGCAACATGACTTACTAGAGTGTGGATGTTGCTATCTTCAGTAGATAGCATTGCAACATGACTCACTAGAGTGTGGATGTTGCTATCTTCAGTAGATAGCATTGTAATATGACTCACTAGAGTGTGGATGTTGCTATCTTCAGTAGATAGCATTGTAACATGACTCATTAGAGTGTGGATGTTGCTATCTTCAGTAGATAGCATTGTAACATGACTCATTAGAGTGTGGATATTGCTATCTTCAGTAGATAGCATTGTAACATGACTCATTAGAGTGTGGATGTTGCTATCTTCAGTAGATAGCATTGTAACATGACTCATTAGAGTGTGGATATTGCTATCTTCAGTAGATAGCATTGTAACATGACTCATTAGAGTGTGGATGTTGATATCTTCAGTAGATAGCATTGCAACATGACTTACTAGAGTGTGGATGTTGCTATCTTCAGTAGATAGCATTGTAACATGACTCACTAGAGTGTGGATGTTGCTATCTTCTGTAGATAGCATTGTAACATGACTCACTAGAGTGTGGATGTTGCTATCTTCAGTAGATAGCATTGCAATATGACTCACTAGAATGTGGATGTTGCTATCTTCAGTAGATAGCATTGCAACATGACTTACTAGAGTTTGGATGTTGCTATCTTCAGTAGATAGCATTGCAACATGACTTACTAGAGTGTGGATGTTGCTATCTTCAGTAGATAGCATTGCAACATGACTCACTAGAGTGTGGATGTTGCTATCTTCAGTAGATAGCATTGTAATATGACTCACTAGAGTGTGGATGTTGCTATCTTCAGTAGATAGCATTGTAACATGACTCATTAGAGTGTGGATGTTGCTATCTTCAGTAGATAGCATTGCAACATGACTCACTAGAGTGTGGATGTTGCTATCTTCAGTAGATAGCATTGTAATATGACTCACTAGAGTGTGGATGTTGCTATCTTCAGTAGATAGCATTGTAACATGACTCATTAGAGTGTGGATGTTGCTATCTTCAGTAGATAGCAATGCAACATGACTCACTAGAGTGTGGATGTTGCTATCTTCAGTAGATAGCAATGCAACATGACTCACTAGAGTGTGGATGTTGCTATCTTCAGTAGATAGCATTGTAACATGGCTCACTAGAGTGTGGATGTTGCTATCTTCAGTAGATAGCATTGTAACATGGCTCACTAGAGTGTGGATGTTGCTATCTCCAGTAGATAGCGTTGCAATATGACTCACTTGAGCGTGTCAATATGACTCACTTGAGTGTGAATGTTGCTATCTTCAGTAGATAGCATTGCAATATATGACTTACAATACTTTGGATATTGCTATCTTCAGTAGATAGCATTGCAATATGACTCACTAGAGTGTTGCAATATGACTCATTAGAGTGTTGCAATATGACTCATTAGAGTGTTGCAATATGACTTACTAGAGTGTGGATGTTGCTATCTTCAGTAGATAGCATTGCAATATGACTCATTAGAGTGTTGCAATATGACTCATTAGAGTGTTGCAATATGACTTACTAGAGTGTGGATATTGCTATCTTCAGTAGATAGCATTGCAATATGACTCACTAGAGTGTGGATGCTGCTATCTTCAGTAGATAGCATTGTAACATGACTCACTAGAGTGTAGATGTTGCTATCCTCAGTAAATAGCATTGTAACATGACTCACTAGAGTGTGGATGTTGCTATCTTCAGTAGATAGCATTGCGACTCACTAGTGTTGCAATATGACTCACTTGAGTGTGGATGTTGCTATCTTCAGTAGATAACATTGCAATATATGACTCACTGGAGTGTTGCAATATGACTCACTGGAGTGTGGATGTTGCTATCTTCAGTAGATAGCATTGAAATTCTCCCAGAACTTATTGTTCTTGGGACTCCCCTGTCGAAGCCTGCTTACCGTTGTTCGATGTTTTGATCTGACTCATTTGCATCTTTCCCGGAGATGCGGGCATTCCAAACTGAAGTATTTCTAATATTTCAAACTAGAAACACGGGTCGCACCGACGTGACGTCACCCCATGTCACGCGCCAGCCCGTCACCCAAATTTCGCTTGGACTACCTCGGAATAATCCAAACTACTTCTGCTTTTTGTCGCAGGGGGCTTAGGGCGGCCGGGCGATCAAAACATCGAACAACGGTAAGCAGGCTTCGACAGGGGAGTCCCAAGAACAATAAGTTCTGGGAGAGACTCCCCTGTCGAACTGCTTTCCGGTTCGATGTTTTGATCTGACTCATTTGCATCAACCCAGTTTAGCACAGAACCTGGAGGAGGTGCGATAAAAAGCCAAACACCGCGTATATTATTTATTAATTTAAAGGATCAGATCTTGAAAGGCCCACATCATAATTACTGATGTCAGAACCAGAAAATCGAACCACGGTAAGCTTAGCTTCAGTCTAGCGTTTTTACTCAAAACCCGAGAAGCCTAGCTCAACCTATAAATAAATAACTGATAGACCAACTAACCTAATTTCTTGGATTTCTGCCTGCAACTGGTCCGGCTAGAACCTTGCGGGCGAATTGGCCCCTGAGCGAGTTTCCGTTAATGCTCCTGTAGTAGGCAGCGGAAAACGTTGAGGTGGCCTTCCATGAAACGGCCTCACATATCTCTCTCACGGACAACCCCCGGTGGTAGGCCCATGAGGTAGCAATACTACGAGTTGAGTGTGCCGTAACACGCTCGTCATTAATAATTGCGTTAGAGTCTTTGACTACCTGAACCAGCCAGCGAGCAATAGTACTTTTCGCCGCGGGCTTATGTGGCTCGGAGTGCGTCAAAAAAAGTTGATCATTGTTTTTACCTCGCACTCCGGACGTCCTATCTGAGTAATACCTTAGACAGCGAACGGGGCACCATAACCTATCATCGTGCACAGATGACCCGGCACTGAGGGAAGGAAGGTAAAGGGTGGAGTACGAGTGCGAACTAGTCTCGTTCTTGGCTACAAAGCCAGGAACAAAAGACATTGTCACACCCGCGCGAGAAAGAGACATTGAAGAAAATGACAATGCATGAAGTTCAGAAGACCTTTGCGCAGAAGCAAGGGCCACGAGAATAACAGTCTTAAGAGTAATATTTTTGAGGGTCGCTTTCGCCATAGGCTCAAAAGGCGGACCCTTAATGTACTCGAGAACAGTGTTAAGTTCCCAGGCAGGTACGATCTTCCTGACTGGTGGTCTCTCGTTGAACATCCCCTTCAGTAGAAGACTGACCTCACCGCCATCATTGACAGTGGATCCGTCCTCAAAACCTACGTGGACTGACATGATCGCGGACTTATAATTCCGGACAGTAGCTGCCTGGAGTCCTGAATCAAACCTCTCAGTTAAAAATAGCGAAATGCTATTTACATCTGCTCGAGTGGGAGAGATACCTCTCTCATTACACCACTCGTAGTAGGGAGCCAAACGCTTAGAATATGTCTTGAGCGTGGATTGGCGTCGACCCGAGGCGACCAAGCCTGCAGACCTTCGAGAAAAGCCTTTCTCCTGGCATCGTTGCCGGATAATGGCCAAACAGTCAACTGTAGGTGCTCGTTTGGAAGGAATTCGCCGTGAACTCCCTGCCTGAGCAGGTCCTGAAGTGGAGGTAGCAACATGGGGCGACCCACAAGAAGATCTACCATTGGACGAAACCACACGTGTTTCGGCCAGAAAGGGGCTATGAGCAGGATGTAACAGTCGTCTCTTGCCACCTTTTCTACCACTTTTGGAAGCAGCGATATTGGGGGGAAGGCGTAAGCCGTCAGTCCCGTCCAATCCACTGATAGAGCGTCTGCGGCGTACGCCCTCGGATCGCGAGTCCGAGAGCAATACACCGGTAGCTGTTTGTTCTGGTATGACGCAAACAGGTCGATCGCTGGGTGACAAAATCGTACAAAGATTGTCTGTGCTATCTGAGGTGCTAACGATATCTCCGTGGGGTCGGACGTTCGTCCCCTGGAAAGATCGTCTGCAAGGATGTTCGTGACACCCGCGATGTGAATCGCCCGCAGAGTGATCTGGTGATCTCGACACCATGTTATGAGTCTCATGGTGTGGCAACAGAGGGTGGGAGATCTTGTCCCCCCCTCCCTGTTCAGGTAAGCTACCACCGTCGAGTTGTCCGTCTGGACAAGGACATTGTGTCCCTGTAGATCGGATTCGAACCATAGGAGAGTCTTCTCCACTGCCCAAAGTTCGAGCAGGTTGATGTGTACCTGAGCCTCTATGCTTGACCACCGGCCGAAGGCGCGGTTGTCTAGCCAATGGCCTCCCCAACCCAACATTGACGCGTCTGTCGTGATGACACGACTCGTCGGCGGAGATGGAAAATTCATCCCCGATGTCAGGTTGGCAGGTTGGTACCACCAGTGGAGTTCCTCCTTGATCAGGTCTGAGATAGGAACCATTCTGGACACCGAGTGAACACTTGGCTTGTAGTGCGCCAGCAGGTGAATCTGAATTATCCTCATATGGAACCGACAAAGCGGGATCAGATCTACCATGCTGGCCATGAGGCCCAATACTTTGAGCCATGCTACCGCCGGCGCCACACTCGCTTCCGCTAGGATGCGAGCGCAGGCAGCCATGTTGTGTACTCGTGCCAGGGAAGGCATAACCTGACCCTTTGACAGGTCTAGTCGTGCCCCGAGGTATATCGGAGACTGTGTCGGAACGAGATTGGATTTTTTGTAGTTCACTACAAAACCCAGTCGCGTAATCACCTGGATGACTAGCTGTATGTGGTGCGCTGTCTCTTCTCGAGACTTCGCATACACCAGCCAATCGTCCAGATACTGACAAATGTTGACGCCCCGGCGTCTCAAGTATGCTCCCACCTCTCTCACTACCCGGGTAAACACCCTGGGCGCTGTGGAGAGGCCGAAGGGCAGACATGTGAACATGTACGCCTGGTCTTGTACTTGGAAACGCAACCATTTCTGGTCTTTGGGAGCAATCGGAACGTGAAGGTAAGCATCCTTGAGGTCCAAGGACGCTGCCCAACAGCCTTTGATCGGGCAGCGGAGGACGGAGGCCAATGTTTCCATCCTGAAGCGCTGAGGTTTCGTTCAGCGGCTTCAAGTTGAGAATTGGTCTCCAGTCGCCTGTCTTCTTTGGTGCTAGGAAAAACGTAGACCAAAAACCCCCGTGAAACGGGGGGAAGACAGGGACTATAGCCCTCTTGTCCACAAGGGACGCTACCTCGTTCAAAAGGAGTGATCGAAGTACTCTGTCGGCTGGCAAATGTGTTTGCCTGCGACGCGAGTGCGGTGGCGGGGTGAGAGTAAACTCGATCTTGTAACCCCGCTCTACCGTCTCCAGAAGCCAGTTGGACGGCGAAATGGTGATCCATTCCGCGCTGAACTGAAGCAAGCGCCCGCCCACCGGTGGATATGAGTCCACCGGTGACACCACCGTCTGCAGAGGAGCTAAGAGCTCCCCGGACGAGTGGATGGCAGGCGCCGCGCCCTCAGGGAGATGACTTCTTACCAGAGGTCTTAGGGCGCTTACTGCCCTTAGACGCTGCTGGACCAGAAGTCTTCCCCCGGCCACCACGACGTCTCTTCCCAGCGGAAGGAGTCGAATCGGCAGCGGGCAAGGCTACTGAAGGTACCGCACCAGAAGAACCCGAAGTGGAAGGTTTCTTCGAAGATCTCCGTTTACCAGATTTCTTCGATTTCTTCCTCCTCTTCTGGCTCTTCAACGCCGCCTCCGTATCTACCAGTGACTTCTCATCGAGAACCTCTCTAGCACGCTGTTCCACCAGCTCGCAGAAACGGTTTCCGAAAAGAAATCCCTGAGTAGAGAGCTCGACCTTGTTGAGCGAGTCAGCGAACTGCTGCCCATAGGTCGAGCTCAGGAGGGAGAGAGCGTTCGATTGGCGTAGGGATGTAAGCCTGTGAGCCGCGGACATCGAAGACTGCAAGGATTTGTGAGAGAGATCTGACAACAGATACGCCTCACGAGCAATCTCCGACGCCGAGCCTGATCCTGAAGCAGTCAACCTGGTAAGGTGTTCCGCGACGGTGGAACTGAATGCAGAAAGTCTGATAGACGCCCGCAAGCGACTGTCAACCGACTTTAGACACTCCTCCCAATACGGGGAGTACGTTCCGTGATCATGAGCTTTTCCCTCAACTGGTAGGCGTTTTTGTATTTCTGGGTCCATGGTAGGCACCTTGAGATACGTATTGAAATCATCGTCCGTCACTAGACAGCCCTTCTTGTAGGCCTTCTTAGACGGAGGAGACTTCGCCGCCTCCCAGACAGACGCCAAGTCTGCAGGAAGAGTCAGCGCTGGCTCAACTGATTCTGAGAGTAATGGACACGTAGCGCTAAACACACTAGGTGTGGCCGCTGGACGACGCGACTCGTAGGCTATGCCTAAGTCCCGCGCAACGCGGGACAGGATCGAGTGCGTGTCTAACGGAAAGCCATTAGCTCTCTCCTCAGCTGGTAGCGGGGGTAGAGGTACCGATTCGTCGGAATCCGACTCATCATCCTCTCCCGATCCCTTTCCCTCGCCCGAAGAGTCAGACGAACCCGACACGGATTCATCCTCACTCTCTGGACGGGCATCATCCGAACACAAATCCATATCCACCACGCCGGCAACCGGCACAGGGACTTGGATTGGTACTGATGAAGAGGGGATACTCCCGCCGAGATCCGGGCGAACAGGGTTCACCGTAGGATTCCCAGCACTAACTACCGACGGAACTTGAGGAGGCGGTGCATACTGCGCCTGAGAGGCGAGTTGCATACCGGCTGGCTGTCCAGACTGCCACGGGTAAACCATACCCGGCGGCTGTCCGTACTGCCAACCTCCTACACCGTACGGATAAGCGGGAGGGCTAGCAGCCTGCGTAAGCAAAGGGTTGTACGACCCTTGCCATGCTGGTGCTTGCGCCCAAGGTTGATATGCTTGGTACTGGGCCCAGGGCCCTGCACTCGGCATACCGCCTGCCGCTGTTGCGTAACCACTCACCCCCCCCCCCCTTGCTGCAACATAGCATGTTGCTGCATAGGAGCGTTAGAATAGAACGCATGAGTATTATCCGCAGCCACCGAAGCGGTTGGAATGGTACTCATCATGGGATAAGCTTGTCCTAATCCTCGATCACCGTGACCAGGAGGATAATGACTGGCAAATCCACTAGACATAATACCACCATTCGGCGTGGACGAGTGAGCACTCAATCCTGCCTGAATAGGGCGATTATGACTAATCCCTCCCTGGTTATCAACCGTGGCTAATCGTAAGCCGACAGGAAAACCGGGGGGCGGGGGTAGATCTCGAAGAGTTCTACTAGCGGAACAAACAACGGCAGGCTCAGGGCCGCCCGCCATCGTTGTTACCACCGACTGGCTGGTAGGTGTACCCATACTACCCGAGGTAGCTAGGGCAACTCCCACCGCCAGCGAGCCAGTTACTAGTGCGGGGGCGAACCCCACACTCTCACTGGCAGAAAGCGCCGTAGCTGCGGGCACCGATTCTCTCGGACCGCTGCTACTGGCATCCGGCGTGAAAGGTACTAACTCAGGGGTCGACATAACCCCCGAGCTTTCGCCTAGCTCGCCTGACGGAGTAGCGTACTTAACGGGGACCAGTCCCGTCTTTCCACCACTCACGCCGACCGTTTCTACATGCCGATCAGACCGAGCCTGATCGTTAGCCGAAACAGCCACGGAAGCTCCGGTTACAGAGCTTCCCTCCCCCGTGAGAAGGAGGCCGTCGGGCGTACCAACGGACTTTCTACCTACAACATTAACAACACTGATACTGCGAGTGCGCAATCCCTTTGCAAAACCCTTCTCCAAGGCATCAAAGTGCCCAGCAGTAAGACCCTTACAAAAGGATGCACACTGATCTGCTCGAGAGCACGATCGGTGGGCAAGACATAATACATGTAAATCCCAATCGGGGATAAGAACAGGGCACTCGGTACATTGGTGCGACATGATCAGATTATGTAAACACAGAACGCTGTATAAGTAGAACGTAGATAGGTAATAAATCAAGCGCTAAGCGGCGAAAAGTACAAGCTGCTGGGCTGATTCAGTAATGTAGTAAGACGAATTATAATCAATCTATTGATGTAGTGAATAAAGATACAAATTCAGTCAAACGCGTATATATAACACGGAATTATCTACCACTGGGGGGATTATCCGTGACTCAACTATTATATGTCACAGAGGGCTTACGTAAAGCTGTAAGGATACATAAAATAGGTATACACGTTAATAACTACATTACACAGACTACATCGATTTATATAAAGATACATCATCAAGATCCATAAACGATATCGTCCATCACAAATAATAATCCCAGCGATCCAGTACGAGTTCAATAAAGATCCAAAGCGTATCCGGACTTGCGGAAAAATATTATTACTAAAAACATAGAGCCGCCATATTGTATACGTCACAAGAAAAATGGCGGACTCCTCGGAAAATTAGAATTTTACGTTCAGTTTTTAAATGAATTTTGGTACTTAAAAGGTCCGAAATGAAACTAAAACGAGCCGATTTTAAGCGTATAAAATCCAGGAAACTTATCACCCACACGAATTAGGCACGCCACGTGACAAATTCTCAACTCAAGATCCTAAAATCCAGTTATACGGGAGCTCCGCCAAAAACACGTCTTCCGAGGTGTCCAAGCGAAATTTTGGTGACGGGCTGGCGCGTGACATGGGGTGACGTCACGTCGGTGCGACCCGTGTTTCTAGTTTGAAATATTAGAAATACTTCAGTTTGGAATGCCCGCATCTCCGGGAAAGATGCAAATGAGTCAGATCAAAACATCGAACCGGAAAGCAGTTCGACAGGGGAGTCATGACTCACTGGAGTGTTGCAATATGACTCACTGGAGTGTGGATGTTGCTATCTTCAGTAGATAGCATTGCAATATATGACTTACTATACTTTGGATATTGCTATCTTCAGTAGATAGCATTGCAACATGACTCACTAGAGTGTAGATATTGCTATCTTCAGTAGATAGCATTGCAATATGACTCACTAGAGTGTGGATGTTGCTATCTTCAGTAGATAGCATTGTAATATGACTCACTAGAGTGTGGATGTTGCTATCTTCAGTAGATCGCATTGTAATATGACTCACTAGAGTGTGGATGTTGCTATCTTCAGTAGATAGCATTGCAATATGACTCACTAGAGTATGGATATTGCTATCTTCAGTAGATAGCATTGCAATATGACTCACTAGAGTGTGGATGATGCTATCTCCAGTAGATAGCGTTGCAATATGACTCACTTGAGTGTTGCAATATGACTCACTTGAGTGTGAATGCTGCTATCTTCAGTAGATAGCATTGCAATATATGACTTACTATACTTTGGATATTGTTATCTTCAGTAGATAGCATTGCAATATGACTCACTAGAGTGTTGCAATATGACTCATTAGAGTGTTGCAATATGACTCACTAGAGTGTGGATGTTGCTATCTTCAGTAGATAGCATTGCAATATGACTCACTAGAGTATGGATATTGCTATCTTCAGTAGATAGCATTGCAATATGACTCACTAGAGTGTGGATGATGCTATCTCCAGTAGATAGCGTTGCAATATGACTCACTTGAGTGTTGCAATATGACTCACTTGAGTGTGAATGCTGCTATCTTCAGTAGATAGCATTGCAATATATGACTTACTATACTTTGGATATTGTTATCCTCAGTATATAGCATTGCAATATGACTCACTAAAGTGTAGATGTGGCTATCTTCAGTAGATAGCATTGCAATATGACTCATTAGAGTGTTGCAATATGACTCATTAGAGTGTTGCAACATGACTCACTAGAGTATGGATATTGCTATCTTCAGTAGATAGCATTGCAATATGA
The DNA here is from genome assembly GCA_035610835.1 of Ophiura sarsii. Lineage (NCBI taxonomy): Eukaryota > Metazoa > Echinodermata > Ophiuroidea > Amphilepidida > Ophiuridae > Ophiura > Ophiura sarsii. The sequence continues at coordinate 2,166,195 of CM069443.1, forward strand.
CTCACTAGAGTGTGGATGATGCTATCTCCAGTAGATAGCGTTGCAATATGACTCACTTGAGTGTTGCAATATGACTCACTTGAGTGTGAATGCTGCTATCTTCAGTAGATAGCATTGCAATATATGACTTACTATACTTTGGATATTGTTATCTTCAGTAGATAGCATTGCAATATGACTCACTAGAGTGTTGCAATATGACTCATTAGAGTGTTGCAATATGACTCACTAGAGTGTGGATGTTGCTATCTTCAGTAGATAGCATTGCAATATGACTCACTAGAGTATGGATATTGCTATCTTCAGTAGATAGCATTGCAATATGACTCACTAGAGTGTGGATGATGCTATCTCCAGTAGATAGCGTTGCAATATGACTCACTTGAGTGTTGCAATATGACTCACTTGAGTGTGAATGCTGCTATCTTCAGTAGATAGCATTGCAATATATGACTTACTATACTTTGGATATTGTTATCCTCAGTATATAGCATTGCAATATGACTCACTAAAGTGTAGATGTGGCTATCTTCAGTAGATAGCATTGCAATATGACTCATTAGAGTGTTGCAATATGACTCATTAGAGTGTTGCAACATGACTCACTAGAGTGTGGATATTGCTATCTTCAGTAGATAGCATTGCAATATGACTCATTAGAGTGTTGCAATATGACTCATTAGAGTGTTGCAATATGACTCATTAGAGTGTTGCAATATGACTCATTAGAGTGTAGCAATATGACTCACTAGAGTGTGGATGTTGCTATCTTCAGTAGATAGAAACATCACCAGACTTATCATTGACGTTGGAGATATGTTGCCGCCATGTTTAGTAGACACTGCATTAGAATTATGAATATTTAGATAGCACTGCATACAATTTGAGATGTTACACAAGATAGCATAAGGCAACAGCAAAATAACCCTGTTCATCAAGCCCAACCGACCCTTTTTTTGTTATTTTTAGATATTGCCATTTAAAAAAGAAGTTTTAAATCTTTTTGACAAATTTCAATTTACAAAGTTGGTTGCAAATTCACCAACAATTTCACGACATTTTCAACAACAACAACAAAAACGCCTGCCCAACCGACCCTACCTGAAAGGTCCATTTGCCCATAGAACGGGGTTGTCTTTTGCGTCACCTTATGCAATATTTCTTTCCCATGCCACAAATGAACCGAACCATCTATCGATGCACCACATATTTTATATTTTTGTCATTATCATTATTTTACATGCTCGGTCATAAAGTCTTCTCATTGAACAACAGCGCTGCTTTGCATGTTATATGGGAATACTGTACATCAAATATACTACAGGGTGTCTCAAAAGTTACTATATATATTCACAATGTCATATCTCTGGTGCAGAAATACATGATAAATGAGAAGCACAATGTTGCCTTAAAACGATCACCCTGTATTAAAGTCTGCCAGTCACAGGCCCGCATGTAATATGGGAATAAGTATATCATGCAGTAAAACTCTGCTTGTCAGAGGCATATAATTTACATAATTGGTTTCAGATTTCAGAAACATCAGGGATTGCTATGAAACCTAGGGGGTTCTTTAACGTTCCATGCGCTGACTTCTATCTAGGTAAAATTCAAGCAAATTCAATGCAATACTTCAAATATAGTTTGTGTTTAATTTACAATAATACTATTTTGAACTTTCCCTACTGCTTAACTTCAATATTTTTAACCATTCTTAAAATTGTACTTTGCGGAGAGTTGAGGGTACTGTATTTATAATTTAGTGATGTGAAAAACAATGTATGATCTTAAAACTTGAAATGCTGTGAACAATTTGTTTCTTCTTTTTCTGCAACCTATAACCCGAGGTTGAGTAATTTTTCTTTAAAACTAAATGTCTATTGATGCTTGCTAAAATGTGTAATCCAAGCTGATTTGTAAAGAGTCATGATTAATAATGTAAAATGAGATGATTGATCTTTTGTGTGAGTTGACCTCATGACTACATTGGATTTGTATAGCATCTTCAGTAATTAGCTGTGACCTCATGACTACATTGGATTTGTATAGCATCTTCAGTAATTAGCTGTGACCTCATGACTACATTGGATTTGTATAGCATCTTCAGTAATTAGCTGTGACCTCATGACTACATTGGATTTGTATAGCATCTTCAGTAATTAGCTGTGACCTCATGACTACATTGGATTTGTATAGCATCTTCAGTAATTAGCTGTGACCTCATGACTACATTGGATTTGTATAGCATCTTCAGTAATTAGCTGTGACCTCATGACTACATTGGATTTGTATAGCATCTTCAGTAATTAGCTGTGACCTCATGACTACATTGGATTTGTATAGCATCTTCAGTAATTAGCTGTGACCTCATGACTACATTGGATTTGTATAGCATCTTCAGTAATTAGCTGTGACCTCATGACTACATTGGATTTGTATAGCATCTTCAGTAATTAGCTGTGACCTCATGACTAGGCCAAAAAAAAAAAAAGTTGACTTGCCCTTTCCGACCGACCCTAATTTTCGGAAATCTAGGGTCGCTATTTTTTTTTTTTTTTTTTTCAAAAAAAAAAAAAAAAAATCAAAACGTCAAAACGTGTTTTAAGTAGTATCTGCTTGTTTAAAAATCAAAAAAAAAAATCAAAAAAAAAATCTTTAAAACGTGTTTTTGTGCAGTAAATTTTCAAAAATTTTCAAAAAAAAAAACAAAAAAAAAATATCCGACCGTCCGACCCTGACTTTGACCCTGAAAGGGCAAGTCAATTTTTTTTTTTTTTTGGCCCTACATTGGATTTGTATAGCATCTTCAGTAATTAGCTGTGACCTCATGACTACATTGGATTTGTATAGCATCTTCAGTAATTAGCTGTGACCCCATGACTACTTTGGATTTGTATAGCATCTTCACTAATTTGCTGTGACTCAAGCTTTGGTGACAACACTAAATCTATGTAATTCAATTATTTATCTTTCCCCAGAGTAGGCCAGTGCACATAAATGTTAAAAAATAGGGACAGCGGTCCCAAATAGGTCGTCCGTTTATATGGGTAGTTTGGTTGCAATTGTACTTCATCTGTTTAAATGTAATCAATTTTACATATGCAGCCAATTTTACATCTTGACCTCAGATGACCGTTGACCTTGGTATGTGACCTTTGACCTCATTAACATATGAAGGTTTCCATATTGCATCTATGACCCAAGTTTGGTGGCAATTGGTCATTGTATGGAAAAGAAATGGACAAGACAAAAAGTATGCACTTAATTTTACATCTTGACCTCAGATGACCTTTGACCTTGGTATGTGACCTTTGACCTCATTAACATATAAAGGTTTTCATGTTGCATATATGACCAAGGGTTGGTTGCAATTGGTCATTGTATGGAAAAGAAATGGACAATACAAAAAGTGTGTACTAAATTTTACATCTTGACCTCAGATGACCTTTGACCTTGGTATGTGACCTTTGACCTCATTAACATATGAAGGTTTCCATGTTGCATCTATGCCTGAAGTTTGGTTGCAATTGGTCATTGTATGGAAAAGAAATGGACAATACAAAAAGTGTGCACTAAATTTTACATCTTGACCTCAGATGACCTTTGACCTTGGTATGTGACCTTTGACCTCATTAACATATGAAGGTTTTCATGTTGCATCTATGACCGAAGTTTGATTGCAATTGGTCATTGTATGGAAAAGAAATGGACAAAACAAAAAGTGTATACCAAATTGTAACAAAAAGTGTATACCAAATTGTTGACACACACACCCCCCCCCCCCCACCCCCCCACACACAGACAGACTACATACACGAAGGACGCTGCCATAAGGTCTCTCTCCTACGGACGACCTAAAAAGACCATGTACTTCTGACCGGATTTGTTCCAGCAACCTTCGCATCAGATAAGCAACCGATTGAGCAGTTGCACCTGACAGAGGACTACAGAGGTGCACAGGAATGTCATCTGTAGGTATACACTTTCCACGCGGCAGGCGTCTGCAGACGATAGTTGCAAAATTTCACAAAATGTTTAAGGCCCCTGCCTTGAGATAGACCTTGAAAGTTGGGAAAGGTTTCTTAAAAATCTGTTTTGTAAATGGTAAAACTACATTGAAGTAGCCGTGTGGAAAGCAATAAGTTTCAAGTTGTCCTTGAATATCCTAACGGAACTCATCAGTATCATATATTATCACAGCAGCCTCGATGATCTTCCTGCATCGCATAGTATTTCGGCCTGTAACCATTTCTTAACATGGAACCACTGTACAACTTACAACGTTTCACGTTCAATTCTCAAAGCCCTAGCATATGTGATACTGAAGCGATTAGCGATTGAAAAGCTTATGTCCTAATGAACAATTCCCACTTAAACAAATGCTAATCGCTTCATTATTTTATTTTGAAAGAAGTATGGGGATCAGCAACGCGTGAGAAATGTGATGCTTATCCAGTGTAGCATAGTGGC